>CAUYUJ010003380.1:15000-32500 GCA_963575745.1 Prorocentrum cordatum | reverse complement strand
TGAACCGCTGGGGCCTATGAAGAGGGAGCTTGGAGGGAGGGTGTACTCCAACATCGTTGATGATTCTTGGATTTCTACTGGTCCTCCTCCTCCTCGTCCTGCTGCTCCTCCTCCTCCCTCCTCCCTCGTCCTCCGACCCTCCTCCCTCCTCCCTCCTCCCTCCTCCCTCCTCCTCCTCCCTCCTCCCTCCCCTCCTTCCTCTTCCCTCCTCCCCCCTCCCTCCTCCTCCTCCCTCCTCCCTCCACCCTCCTCCCTCCTCCCTCCTCCCTCCTCCCCTCCCTTCCCCCTCCTCCTCCCTCTCCCTTCTCCTCCCTCCTCCCTCCTCCCTCCTCCCTCCTCCCTCCCTCCTCCCTCCCCCCCCTTCTCCTCATCCTTCTCCTCTTCTTCGTCTTCCTGTTATTATGATTAATATTTGTATGTTGTTATTGTTTTCCCTCCTCCTCCTCCTCCTCCTCCTCCTCCCTCCTCCTCCTCCTCCTCCTCCTCCTCCGCCTCCCTCCTCCCTCCTTCTCACTCCTAATTACCTCCTCCATTCCGTTTCCTTCTACGCAGCTTGTCCCGGCGGCACCCCGAGGCCAGTTGTCAGGGCGGGCCGGGCGTTTCGCATGAGGCCTCCTCGCCACTTAGGACTCCGAGGCATAAACAATGGCAACGGCTTCACGGGTGGAGGCCGGGGGGTCCCCAAAATGTGGCTCTCGCCGTAGCACCTCCACCTCCTCCTCCTCCCTCCTCCTCCTCCTCCTCCTCCTCCTCTCCTCCTCCTCCTCCTCCTCCTCCTCCCTCCTCCCTCCTCCTCCTCCTCCTCCTCCTCCTCCTCCTCCTCCTCCTCCTCCTCCTCCTCCTCCTCCTCCTCCTCCTCCTCCTCCTCCTACTTTTCCTCCTCCTCCTCCCCCTCCCAAATTCGCCGGCCCAACGGGCCAGAGGCGTGCTAAGATCTCCGGTAATAACTGCTCAACAATATTTCTAGTTCGCGCGCGCGGGGCGGGCCCCGGGGGTCCCCGGACGAAAAGTACCCCGGCAAGGTCCCGGCAAGGTCCCGGCAAGGTCCCGGCAAGGTCCCTTTTCGGAGCCCAGGAGGGCTCCAAACGGTCCAAGCGAGGCCCGAGAAGCCCTCCAGACGGTCCAAGAGAGCCGGGAGACGCCGAAATATCACTCCCAAACGCCTACGATGGCCTCAAGACGGCCCAACAGGCCTTCAAGACGCCCCAAGAGGTCCCTAAGCGGCGCCCCAAGAGGGCTCCCACTAGCAAAAATCGTCCCGTTCCCTTAGAAAAACGTGCATTTTTAACATATCCGCCTCTTCGTCTTTCACACCTTTCAAGGCGGTCCAAGAGGCCCCCAAGATCACCCCAAGACGGCCCGAGAGACCCTCAAGACCGCTCAAAGACGGCCCAAGAGCGCTCCAAGAAGGCCCAAGAAACCCTCAAGAACTCTTTTTCGGAGCCCAGGAGGGCTCCAAATCGGTCCAAGAGGGGCCCGAGAAGCCCTCCAGACGGTCCAAGAGAGCCGGGAGACGCCGAAATATCACTCCCAAACGCCTACGATGGCCTCAAGACGGCCCAACAGGCCTTCAAGACGCCCCAAGAGGTCCCTAAGCGGCGTCCCAAGAGGGCTCCCACAAGCAAAAATCGTGTCATTCCCTTAGGAAAGCGTGCATTTTTAACATATCCGCCTCTTCGTCTTTCACACCTTTCAAGGCGGTCCAAGAGGCCCCCAAGATCACCCCAAGACGTCCCGAGAGACCCTCAAGACCGCTCAAAGACGGCCCAAGAGCGCTGCAAGAAGGCCCAAGAAACCCTCAAGACGGTCCAAGAGGCCCCAAGACGGCCCCATGATTGAGGTCCACAGGGGCAACCTGAACGGAAATTTTGAGCCTCCCGCCCAAACACGCCCCCGAAATGCCCCTAAAGCCCCCAAGTAGCCCCACGAAGCCCCCAAGAGAGCCCCAAGAGGCCCCCAACAGGCCGCAAGAAAGCCCCAAGAGGCCCCCAAGAGACCCCCAGGAAGCTCCCAGAAGCCCCCAAGAGGCCAGGCAGACCCCCCCAAGAGACCACAAAGAGGGCCCACCCAGAGCCATCCACGAGGCCTCCCAAAGTTCCCAAGAAGCTCCCACGAAGCTTCCAAGGGCCCCCAAGACCCCCCAAGACCCCGCGATGGCACAATACGGGCCGGCGGAATGAGCGAAGCGATTCAATACATTGCAAGAGCTTCGCGGATCGAGGATAGCCCGACCTCAAGATGTGGCTCTCGCCCTAGCGCGGCGCGCCCTCGTTTTGAACAATTGCAAGAGCTTCACGCGTTGAGGGCGGCTCCTTCTCAAAATGTGGCTCTCGCCATAGCACCTCCTCCTCCTCCTCCTCCTCCTCCTCCTCCTCCTTCTCCTCCTCCTCCTCCTCCTCCTCCTCCTCCTCCTCCTCCTCCTCCTCCTCCTCCTCCTCCTCCTCCTACTTTTCCTCCTCCTCCTCCCCCTCCCAAAATGTGCACACTGGTCTTAAACATTTGCAAGAGCTTCACGGGCCCCCACGATAAACGCACCGGAGCCTTGCGCTTTGGAAGGACTCGGGATTCTGCGGGTGCAGCAGTTACGCTGATTCGCGGTGTTGAAATCCCAAGAATGGCCTTCTGGCACGATCCAGGATCGTCAAACCGCAACAGTCAGGTTGATCCGTGGCGTTGGAATCTCGAGAACCATGTCTTAGCACGCTTCCGGTTCTTCAAACGGTTGCCTTCCAACGAGGCAGACCCCTCAATGAAAATGAATCGTTGTATGGGCCTATGAAGAGGGAGCTTGGAGAGAGGGTGTATTCCAACATCGTTGATGACTCTTGGGTTTACACTAGTCCTCCTCCTCCTCCTCCTCATCCTCCTCCTCCTCCTCCCTCCTCCTCCTCCTCCTCCTCCTCCTCCTCCTCCTCCTCCTCCTCCTCCTCCCTCGTCCCTCGTCCCCCACCCTCCTCCCTCCTCCCTCCCTCCCCTCCTCCTCCTCCTCCTCCTCCTCCTCCTCCTCCTCCTCCTCCTCCTCCCTCCTCCCTCCTCCCTCCTCCCTCCCTCCTCCCTCCTCCTCCTCCCTCCTCCTCCTCCTCCTCCTCCTCCTCCTCCTCCTCCTCCTCCTCCTCCTCCTCTTCGGTCCTACCACTCGATCCTCGTCATCGACCCTCGATCCTCCACCCTCGATCCTCGGCCCTCGAGACCTCGAGCGAACGTGGCGAGGGGGGGGGGCCGCGGCCGCCCCGCAATCATCGAGCGCCGCGTGCGCGATCATGCAGCAGAAGCAGGGTCGCTGCCGCGAGCGGATGCGCTCCCGCGCAGCACCCCTCCAGACGCTGGGCCGAGTGTCTGATCCGAAACTCAGCCTCGCTGAAGCACGCTGTGGTCACTTGTGGACGCGGCTTGCCTGAAACTTGAGGGATCCACGAACCACGTAAACTATTGAATCAGTCCAGAGTGCGGCGTGCATCCTATACGATGGCGCCAGCGTGATCCTGTCCTTCGCCCGAGACCTCCTCACACAATACCTGGCTCCCTTACCGGAGAAACGACGTGCGAAGTGCGAGCAGCATACCCCCCTCAGTACACGTGTTGTTGAGCGCGATGGCGAAGAACTGAACAACCACACGTTGGATGCCCCACTTGTGGCCCGATTGGCAACGAAGACACACGAACACACGTGCACGTGCGAAATGTGGCATGCGCCAGACTCATAGTGGACACCCTCCCCCCCACTCCGCATACCTACACTCACGCGCTATGCATACGACGCCTACACGTTGGATGCCCCACGTGGCCCCCTGTGGCGCCGAACACGTGTGAACGCACGCCGGATGCGCATGCGGCAGACGCATGTTGGATACTCCTCCTCCGCACGGGCATCTCCTCGCGGGAGAGTACAGCGCCCACGCGGTGAATGTCCCACGCGTGGTCCCCCTGTTGCGCGTAAAGCACAGACAAAACATACATGCCAGATGGGCATGCGCAAGACGCAGGCTGCATGCCCCGATCCCTCCGCTCACGCACTCTTCACGCGTGAAAAGTGTAACGCCCGCATGCTGTATGCACTAGTTGTCGCCTACTCGGCGCCGAAAGCACTTGAAAGCACATGCCACATGCGCATGCGCCAGACGCACGTTGGACCCCAACCCCTCCACACGCAAACCTCTCCGCGTGAAGAATCCGAAGCCAACATGTGGGATGCCCCATTTGTTCCCGCTACGAGTATCTCAAAACAAGGACCGCATGCGCATGCGGCTGACGCATGCTGGGCACACCCCCGTTCGTACACGCACGCCTGCACGTGATAAGTCACATCTGTTGGATGCCCCTTCGCGTGGCCCCCCTGGCGCCGAAAACACGAGAAACCATGTGCTGAATGCGCATGCGCGATACGCATGTCTTTCGTGGGCTCCTGGGAGGCCCAGCGGAGGTATGTCCCACACGAACCACCTCGAGACCTCGCGGCGCCCTGGGGGGGCTGCGATCTGCGCAACTGTCCCCACTTTCGTGGGCTCCTGGGAGGCCCAGCGGAGGTACGTCCCACGCGAACCACCTCGAGACCTCGCGGCGCCCTGGGGGCTGCGATCTGCGCAACTGTCCCCACTTTCGTGGGCTCCTGGGAGGCCCAGCGGAGGTACGTCCCACACTGACCACCTCGAGACCTCGCGGCGCCCTGGGGGCCTGCGATCTGCGCAACTGTCGCCTCTTTGGTTGGCTCATGGGAGGCCCAGCGGAGGTACGTCCCACGCGGACCACCTCGAGACCTCGCGGCGCCCTGGGGGCTGCGATCTGCGCAACTGTCCCCACTTTCGTGGGCTCCTGGGAGGCCCAGCGAAAGTACGTCCCACGCGGACCACCTCGAGACCTCGCGGCGCCCTGGTGGGCTGCGATTTGCGCAACTGTCGCCACTTTCGTGGGATCCTGGGAGGCCCAGCGGAAGTACGTCCCACGCGGACCACCTCGAAACCTCGCGGCGCCCTGGGGGGCTGCGATCTGCGCAACTGTCGCCACGTTCGTGGGCTCCTGGGAGGCCCAGCGGAGGCACGTCCCACGCGGAGCATCTCGAGAACTCGCGGCGCCCTGGGGGGCTGCGATCTGCGCAACTGTCCCCACTTCCGTTGGCTCCTGGGAGACTTAGCGGGGGTACGTCCCACACAAACCACCTCGAGACCTCGCGGCGCCCTGGGGGCCTGCGATCTGCGCAACTGTCGCCTCTTTGGTTGGCCCATGGGAGGCCCAGCGGAGGTACGTCCCACGCGGACCATCTCGAGACCTCGCGGCGCCCTGGGGGGGGCTGCGATCTGCGCAACTGTCGCCACTTTCGTTGGCTCCTGGGAGGCCCAACGGAAGTACGTCCCACGCGGCGCCCTGGGGGGGGGGAACGCTGCGATCTGCGCAACTGTCGCCACTTTCGCTGGCTCCTGGAAGGCGCGCCAGGTGCGCGCCAGGTGCGCCCAGCGCCATATGCGCAAGGTCCGCCAGGTGCGCCAGGTGTGCGCCAGGTGCGCGCCAGGCGCGCCAGGTGCGCCAGGTGCGCCAGTTGCGCCAGGCGCGCCAGTTGCGCCATTCGCGCCAGGCGCGCCAGGTGCGCCAGGTGCGCCAGGTGTGCCAGGTGCGCCAGGTGCGCCCAGCGCGCCATGTGCGCGCCAGGTGCGCGCCAGGTGCGCGCCAGGCGCGCGCCAGGTGCGCCAGTTGCGCCAGGGGGGCGCCAGGTGTGCGCCAGGTGCGCGCCAGGTGTGCGCCAGGTGCGCCAGTTGCGCCAGGTGTGCCAGGTGCGCCAGTTGCGCCAGGCGCGCCAAGTGAGCCAGGTGCGCCATGTGCGCCAGGTGCGACAGGTGCGCCAGGTGCGCCAGGTGCGCCAGGTGCGACAGGCGCGCCAGGTGCGCCAGGTCTGCGCTAGGTGTGGCAGGTGCGCCAGGTGCGCCCAGCGCGCCAGGTGCGCCAGGTGCGCCAGATGCACCAGGTGTGCCAGGTGTGCGCCAGGTGTGCGCCAGGTGCGCGCCAGGTGCGCCAGGTGCGCCAGTTGCACCAGGCGCGCCAGGTGCGCGCCAGGTGCGGCAGGTGCGCGCCAGGTGCGCCCAGCGCGCCAGGTGCGCCAGGTGCGCGCCAGGTGCGCCCAGCGCGTCAGGTGCGCTAGGTGAACCCAGCGCGCCAGGTGCACCAGGTGCGCGCCAGGTGCGCGCCAGGTGCGCGCCAGGTGCGCGCCAGGTGCGCGCCAGGTGCGACAGGTGCGACAGGTGCGCCAGGTGCGCCAGGTGCGTCAGGTGCGCAAGGTGCGCGCCAGGTGCGCCCAGCGCGTCAGGTGCGCCAGGTGCGCCCAGCGCGCCAGGTGCGCGCCAGGTGCGCGCCAGGTGCGCCAAGGGGACAGGGAGGCCTCAATGTGGTCTGTGTAAGACGTACCCCCGCTGGGCCTCCCAGGAACCCACGAACGTGGCGACTGTTGCGCAGATCGCAGCCCCGCAGGAGCACAGGGAAGCCTCAAAGTGGTCTGCGTAGGACGTACCCCCGCTGGGCCCCCCAGGAACCCACGAAACTGGCGACAGTTGCGCAGATCACAGCCCCGCAGGGGACAGGGAAGCCTCAAAGCGGTTTGCGTAGGACGTGCCTCCGCTGGGCCTCCCAGGAACCCACGACAGTGGCGACTGTTGCGCAGATCGCAGCCCCGCAAAGGACAGGGAGGCCTCAAAGTGGTCTGCGTGGGACGCACCTCCGCTGGGCCTCCCAGGAGCCCACGAAAGTAGCGACAGCTGCGCAGATCGCAGCCCCGCTAGGGACAGGGAGGCCTCAAAGTGGTCTGCGTGGGACGCACCTCCGCTGGGCCTCCCAGGAACCCACGAACGTGGCGACAGTTGCGCAGATCGCAGCCCCGCAGGGGACAGGGAGGCCTCAAAGTGGTTTGCGTAGGAAGCACCTCCGCTGGGCCTCCCAGGAACCCACGAAAGTGGCGACAGTTGCGCAGATCACAGCCCCGCAGGGCACCGCGAACACAGGAGAGAAGAAGGAGGAGAGGGCGGGAGGTGGATACCACAGTGTTCTATTCAAAACGAGTACCCAACACAAGGAGGGTTGGGAAAAAGTGGGCGGAGCCCCCACGGGCCAAGTCTTATTGCGGTTGTGCCGAATCCTCTCTCCTTCGGGTCAACTGGCCACCTCGGGCCAACATCCTGGAAAGCGCCCAGAGCACCCCTCGTCTGAGGCGCACCTTCTTACCAGAAGTGGCGGAGGAGGCGGAATGTAGAAGCGCCGTTGTGCGGAGAACAAACGAGCAGCCGTCCGTCTGTGCTGCTGGATTGGGCCGCGTGGCCAACGCCGTGGCGGCTCTCCGCGGCACCCTCACTCGGCGTGTGGTGTAGAAGGCGTGCTGAAGATACCACAGGGGCAAGGCGGCTGGCAGGGGCAGCAAACCAGCCTGATGGTGCAGGCTGCGGTGAGTCCGCTGCGGCTGGCAGACGCTGCAAGGCTAGACGGAAATGCGCGATGGTGGCTGTGGGAAGCGAAGCAGTGCGTTGGCTGTGCGGCGGTAGCTTGCCCTGCGGCATGCGCTCGCCCACGACTAGCCATGTGTGGGGGCATCGAACGACAAGGATTGTCGGATCGATTTCCCTCTTGAAGTCCCCGTTGGCTGCCGCCGCAGCCGCCTCGGGGACCGTTGTGTTTTTGATGGTCGCCAACTTCGTCCTGAGGGCCTGGAACTCGAGCTTGAGGCCATCGATGCTACTCTCCGCGTTGTCCATTCTCGTCTCGAAGGTTGCGAATCGGGAGCGCAAATCCTTGTCGAGGCCGTCGAAACTGGTGGCGACCTGCAAACCCAATGCTGAGAGTGGCGTCGATGCAGGCCATGATCTCTTTCTTGGAATTGTCAACGCTTGTACGCAAGTCAGCACCGTCAACCTGAGAAAGAGACCGCACCGGCGAGCGCAATCTGGACCCTCCATCACGTCGACCACCTGCTGCCGCAGCGCCATCTCCTGCACTGCTGGCTGCCGCGCTCATGGGGCCAGGTGAGCACCAGGCTAACGCGCAATGACAAATAAGGGAAAGATAGGGTATGCGAAATGTGTGTGTGTGTGGAGAGAAAGTCCACCTCCCGTTGACAGCAGGATCGCTCACTGAGGTGGGCGTTCCTGATCCTCCTCCTCCTCCTCCTCTTCCTCCTCCTTCTTCTCCTCCTCCTCTTCTTCTTCTTCGTCGTCGTCCTCCTCCTCCTTCTCCTCCTCTTCCTCCTCCTCCTCCTCCTTCTCCTCCCCTTCCTCCTCTTCTTCTTCTTCTTCCTCCTCCTCCCCCTCTTCCTCTTCCTCCTCCCTATCCAGCCCCTCCGCAATTAGACAGCATGAGTATTACTCTCATCTCTCCCCTGATGACGTCTGGAAGATTTCTGGCCCCTTCCGCGTATTTTTCATTACACACAGGACTCCTGGAAACTGGGGTTTCGCTCGGGCTGTTATTCGAAATGCTGTTCCCGCTGAAGCGCTGGTTTCATTTTCGGTTTTCCGTTCGTTCCGGATCGCGTTCCCGCTGCAGCGCTGGCCTCATTTCCGCCATTCCGCTCGTTCCGAATCGTGCTCTCGCTGCAGCGCTGGCCTCATTTCCGCGCTTCCGCTCGTTCTGAAGTGTGTTCCCGCAGCAGCAGCCGCGGCATGGTTTTCGGTCATTCCAATTTCGCCTCAACATCTAGAACATGCCCCCCCCCCGGAAAAAAAACATCAGAAGTGATTCCACATTCGGTGTCGATCCGTTGCTTTTTTGGACAGCGAACGCCCCCTCTACGTTGGGGGGTCGCCACGCCATGCTATGTCATGCTGCGCGTTGATATTCAACACCATGATATACAATGTAATGCTATTCCATTTTACGACGTCCGACTATGCGAATAGAGGGGAGGAGTCGTCACGCCACGCTGTCATGCTACGCGGTGATCCTCAACACCATGCTATGCCATGTAGTGCTGTCCCGTGCAACGACATCCGATCGTGCGAATTGAAAGGAAATCTACGCCATGGTAAGTGATGGACGGGAGGGGTAGGACGTCAGATATGACGCGAGCGCACCTAGCCAGTCCCCTCCCGTCCCCCTCGCCCTCATTTTCCCCCTCCTCCTCCTCCTCCTCCTCCCCCTCCTCCTCCTCCTCCGCCTCCTCTTCCTCCTCCAGAAAAACCGGGAAACACGAACGGCGACCCCCCGAAGCGTGGACGAATCCCCAAATACCTGCTGGCTGTCCTCCTCCTCCTGCTCCTCCTCCTCCCTCCTCCTCCTCCTCCTCCTCCTCCTCCTCCTCCTCCTCATCCTCAATCCTGCTCTCCTCCTCCTCCTCCTCCTCCTCCTCCTCCTCCTCCTCCTCCTCCTCCTCCTCCTCCTCCTCCTCCTCCTCCTCCTGTTTCCACCTTCCTCCTTCCGCCTTTCCTGCTCCTCCTCCTCCTCCTTTCTTCCTCCTCCTCTTCCTCCTCCCCCCCTAGCTTCGAGCATCGACGCACGCGCGCGCGCGCCTCCTCCTCGTCCCCCATCCCCCCCCCCCCTCCTCCCGGTTCCTTCCGAACCGCTTGACGACGCCGCTCCCGCGCGGCGCCGCGGCCGGCTGGGCCGTCCGGCGCGGCCCCCTTTCAGGCTGCGGGCAACGGCGTCTGCAGCGCGGTGACCGTCCCCGCGGCCGGGCCGACGCTTCTCGGGAGGCGCCCGCCCTGCAGTAGAAGTGTCTAGGTGCACTGGAGGATACTTCTTTGATCGCGACCGCGGCGAAGGCAAGTCGGGCGGCGCCCAGGGCACTGCGAAAAAACAACGACCTGAATAAGCGCAAAGGAGGAAGAAGGGCAAAAAGAGGACAAAACCGAGCAGGGGAGCTGGCGGGGCTACTTTTTTGATCACAAGCGCACCGGAAGACGCCGGCCGCCGTCAGAAGGAAGCGTCAATGCAACAACTTAAAGTACGCACAGGAGCGCACAGGAGCGGGCTACGCTGCGGCTCAGGAAATGCGGAGGACCCGGCGGGCCACAGGTCGACGTGCAGCGCCAATATGGCGAAGAGCAGGAAGCCGACGAAGTCGAAGACCGCCGCGACGCAGCCGAAGAGAAAGACGAACAAGGCGTGCAGGCGCTCAGCGGAGAGGTTCCGGATCGCCAAGAGCAGGGGCGCGGAAGCAGCGGAAGCGCCACCACGGCGGGGGGCTGGAGAAGCCACCGCCAGGGCGGCACAGGAGCAGCAGAGGCGGGGAACCAGCGAAAGAAGGTCGCAGCCCTGCACTGGAGGCGGCGAGAGCCAAAGCCTGCGTTAATAACCGACCCTGGGGGAAGCGACGCGGGGGAGGACCGGGCGTCCGTCAACCCCGTTCGAACAGAGGCAGCGGACCCCAGGCGAATCGCAGGCCCGGGAGCCCAGGGGCACTCCGAACTGGAAGGGGCTTGCAGGCGAGCCCCAGGGGCGCCCAGGGTGGCCGCGAGAAGAGGAAGGCCTGCAGCCCAGCGCCCAGGGTCGGGGGGGGCCCCAGCGACCTCATGCGCAAGGCTGGGGCGGCGGGGGAAGACAGTGGCCGACGCAGCGCGGAAGTGCCCCACCTGCGGAGCATGAACTCACCGAGAACGTCGACCCGAGCGCGACGGGCCGAGGGGGGTTCCCTGCAGCCTCGCACGCTAGAGCGGCGCCGTCGAGCGCCGACTGCGACGACCCCGACCATCGTCGCCACCCAAGGGGGCCGGGCCGGCGGCAGCGGCGCCGCTGCTGGCAGTTGCGCGGCAAGAACCGCGGCGGCTGCGACGACCGACGACGAGCGACGCGGCAGGCGGAGGCGGCGCGCGCAGAGCCCCAGCCGGCTCGGCGGTCTCGTAGCAAGGGACGACGGAGGGGGCAGAGGGGCCCCGCTGCGGCGCGGGGGCGGGCGCAAAGGGGTGCGACCAGGCGCCGAGGGGCGCGGCGTCGCAGGCGGCCCGAGCGACTACGAGCTGGGGGGCCAGGGCAGGGCAGGCACCCCCATAGGGCGCTCGCGGGGCGGCATTAGGCACGAGGCCAGGGCGGCCGCGCGGCGCGGCCGCGGCCAGGGGGGGAACAGCGACTAGCAGTCGCAATGCTGGGTAAGGGAGGCGGATGGAAGCGACCGACAGTCGCAGTAGGCGTTAAGCTGCGAGCGCGGGGACAAGATGGACGGGCGCGACTAACAATCGCGAAGTGTGCGTGGGCAGAGCAAAGACAGACAGGGAGGTCAGCGTTGTGGATAATGTCGCTGCAGCAACGTAACTAGCGGCACGGTTGCCTCCAGCCAGGGCGAGGAGGGCCCCCGGGACCCGGGGCGGCGCCTAAGGGGGCGGCGCCACGCCGGGGGGCGAGGGGCCGCAAGGGGGCGCCCAAAAGAAAGGGCCCCCTGGGGGCCAGGGCGAGCCAGCACCCCCAGCTGGGCATGGCCCACCGGGGAGCCCCCCGCGGGTTTGGCGCAGGGGGGGGGAAGGCGAGCCATGAGACGCCTGGGCCTGACTCCGTCGATGGGTGGCACACAAGGGCTGGCTGGTTCGTCCGCTGGCGAAGCGGGGCTGCAATAGTCGGGGCCCGCTGCGGGGCTGCGGGCGGTCTCTCCGGGGCGGGCGGGGCCGAGCTAGGGGAAGGGGCCAAGGCAACCACGGCCCCCCTTCTCATCGCGGGCCGGGGGGGCGGGCGCGGCCTCTGCCTCGGCGGTCTCGGCCGCAGAGGCGCCCGAGACGGCGTCGCTGCGGGCCGCTGGTGCGGCTCTACTGTCGGCGGGCGAAGGCCCCGATGCAACGGCGCTGCGCGGGGGAGAGGTGCTCCGGGACACTGCCTTGACTGCTGGGCCTTCGGCGCTCGGGCTGCGCCGTGCCGAGCGACTCCCCGTCAAAGAGCGCGGGCTGGGCCTGGCGGACTGAGACGGGCTGTTCCCGCGCCGCGCGCGCGGCGAGCGGGGGCGCGCCGTCAGGCGGATCCGAGTAGGGGCCTGTGAACGACGGCTGAATTGTTGCCACCGCGCCCCTTAGTAGGGGAGTAGGGGCGCCGCCCAACTGTCTGCATAGGTCTTGGGTTTCTTCGAGAGGGCAGTCCTTGGCCAGTTCGCAGAGCGCCCCTGCGGCGAGCAAGTCGGCGCCGACTTGGCTCAGACATCCAACGAGCGCATCCAGCGCGTGCCGGAGAGGGAGGCAGCCACGCAACGGGCCTGCGCCGCGGGCGCGCAGGGCCCACTTATCGCTTAGCTGGCTGCAGGGAGTCGACGCAGAGGCGCGCAACCACGCGAGCGGCAGCTAGCCGCTCGCCGCTCCAGCGTAGATTAGGGGGGCGAAAGTCCGGGAGAACCCCGTCGCCGTAGACCAGCTTCAGGAAGGGGAAGAGTGAGCAAGGCGCCCACCTGTCCGGCGACTCGGCGCCCCGAACGCATCTGCCGTGCTTGTTTGCGAAGTCTTCCCAGAGATCTTTCCAGGATGGGTCGGGGCCCCAATGTTGCCCCAATGGGCCCGGGCGCCCTGCGCCCCTGCCCTGCCGCGGGGGCGGCCTGTAGATGCTCTATCTCAACGCGTGCAAGTGCCGGGCCAGCCGGTAGGGCAGCACAGGGGAGAGTTTGGCGTAATTCTAGCACCCCGCGGGGAGGGGGCGGCCTCCGGTACTGGTCTAGGAAGAGGACGGGTGCGACTCCGCCCCTGCTGCGCGCATCAGGCCTAAGCGCGGAGGCACGATTGGGCACCAGCTCGCGGGCTAGGGAGGGCTCAGCCGGCACGGCAGGGGCCAGGCCCGGCTTCGACGCGGGGCAACTACGGTAGATCAGCGCGGTGTCGCGGTCCAGTAGGGCGTCAACAGCGCTGGGGCGGGCGTCCCACGCGTGGACAAGGCGCCGTCGGCACATCCACGCGGCGCTCCACTTGCCGCAGCGCCAAGCAGCCGCTCGGTCTTCCCAGGAAGGGGGCCCGCCAGCGCCGGCGTCGCGGGCCCCTTTGTCGGCCTTCCATATGAAGCGGCCCAAAGCGGGGGATCCTGCCTTCCAGACGAGAGCTAGGGCTTCAGGGGGGCAGCCGTCGCATGTCGCTGAATACCGCCCAGTCTCCTGGGCCGAATTGCTGAACCTGTCGTCGTCCAAACGGGTGGGAAGGGCAATGGCGTTGGCGGTCTTCGGGGCGTGCAGGCCCGTCGCCTCGGGTAGATAGCCCCCTAGCTCGCCTCGGGGCGCAGGTGCTGGCAGGGCCAGGTCCGCGCGGAGGCGCGCGGTGGGGGGTGGGGAGTCAGTGGGGGGAGCCCTGGTCGGGCCGGGCCCTTCGAGTGCGCAAGGGCCTGGACTTGCTCGTGGATGGTGTCCAGGCGGGACCTGAGAGCCTTGCTTTTCCATCTCTCGAATCCAACAGGTGCCGCAGAGCCATGAGCAGCCCATCCCGCTGGCGTGCGCCTGGAGGCGGCTCTGCGCCAGGAACGCAGGAATGGTGTCATCCAGCCAAATACCCTTTTGTAAACTTGAGGCCAACTGTGAAGCATAGGTCGCACCGAAACCTCGCTGCCTTCTGGTCCAGGCTGAACTGGCTGTCCCTGGGCGCCAGGTAACTAGGGACTTGAGTCGCGCCTGGGAGTGGTGCAGGGGGCAGCGCCTTGTCCAGGGGGACTTTGGCGAACGAAGAAACCTCCTCCGAGGAAAGCAAGCTCTGCGGGGCCGCGGTCGGACCCTAGCCCGCTGTCGCTGCCCGCGAGGTCTTGGAGGGTGCAGATGCTGCACGTTGACATTGAGAAGGTGCCCAGGTCGGAGGGCGCCACTGTCTTTTCGAGGACCAGCATCGTGGCCTTCAGCTTGCACGGGCACTTTTCCATGTCGCCGTAGGTAGCGGGGCAACCGGCGTCCATGGCGTCGGGGTGGTGGTGGGCGCCCACGACCAGCTTGCCAACGAGTGCGATGAGGGCCTCCAGTCGGCTGTACGAACGGCGAAGGTTGGTGAGGTCGAGGCCCCATGACTCCGCGAACTGAAACCGGAAGTGGACGTGGTCGTTTTGCCATGGGGCAGCAGACTCCGAGGATGGCCTCCAGAATGTCACCCGACCCGGAAGGGTCCTGAAAGGGCCATATGAGCGCCCGTGGCTCACGCTTTATGAGCACCATGATAATGAGAGCTGGCGGGGTCTCGCAAGGCGTCAAGAATTCCTGGCACCCAGCCTGTTTGCAAACGGCTGCGGTGGTGACGCGGCTAGCGCACGAGGTTGGGATTCGCAGAATATTTCGGAGGCAACGTACACAAAAAACCGTCCAGCGCGATGTGCACTTCTTCAGCCAGCCAGCGAGCACGCTGTACAGCAATGTGATAAGCCCGCACGCTTCAGACATTTGGAGCCCCCGAAACACAGAAACTGCAATGTGCGACAAAATGCACGATAGGGTATATAATTCCGCTCTCGCCACTCCGACGCGACTGCTCTTTGCTGTCCGCAAAGAGTGGGTTCCCGAGGTAACCGATGCTGCTCATCTGGCTCACGGGCTTGCCGTCGGGCTGTAAGAGCTGCGAATTTCCTCGAATCGTACTAGCAAGCGTAATTTGCACCAGACGTCCGCCTGCCTGCGTCGTGAGGCTGCAGCATCCACAGAAGCAGCCACGATGAGCGCGGTATCCGCGTATATGAACTCCCCCATGTGCGCTACGCACTGGCCGAAGGCTGCCCTTGCACCCGACATCAAACGGCCATGGGCACGCGAACAAAACAGGCGAAAGAGGACACCCCTGGCAAATGCCTGGCAGACGAGGTGACCCAGCTTCCGTGACTGCGAGGCACCTATTGGAATATGTAAACCGCTTCCGTGGCTGCGAGCATGGGCCCAGGCAGGTCGACACGCTGAAGCACCAGCCTGAGGGCTCCCGGGACCGAGCTGTCAAATGCCTTGGACCAATCTAGCACCAAATTCACGGTCTATCCGATTCTTGCGCTCTGCACATCCTCACCGCGCCGGCGTGCGCCTGGAGCCCCCTTCCAGCAAGCAGTTCGGTTGGTAATCCCACCAGCCCGTTAGGGCGTGAGTGGTTTAGAGCGCTTCCTCTTCCAACCCCCTTCTTCCCCTTCGGGGGGGGGCGCATCACTGTTCCTTCTTACTATACACCCCCTCCCCCAAGCGACCGGGGACCAACCCGAAACCATGCCGACACCATGCCGACACCATGCCGACCCGCCCCCCACCATTCCTGCCAAAAACTAAGACAAACCGCACTCTGCCTCCACACTTGGAGCATGCGCGGCCAACCCGATGCGGCCTCCCCCCACCATCCCTGTCAAAAACAATGCAAAGTACACTTTGGGCAAATTCTTGAGTCATGTCCGTCAGGCCCGCGAGCACTGTGTATTGTTTTTGACAAGAACGGCGAGGGTGTCGGCATATTCCCTGCTGTGCGCAGGGCTACCGTCCCTAAAAAAAATACAACATGCACCTCGCGGCCAAATCTGAATCATTCGCGGCCATCCCGCGATCACTGTCAAGTGGTTTCTGACAGGGACGGCGGGGGTGGTGGCGCGTGGCCTGCTGTGCGCAGGCCCACCAGACACAATGATGGGCATCGGTTTTCGACAAGGATGGCGGGGGCCGACTTGTTTCTCGATATGTGCTGTCACGTGTGCAGGCGCACCTGACGCGCTCTGCACGTGCCCCGAACGCGGCGCACCTGGCGCGGCTGGAGTGTGCGGCACACCTGGCGCACTCGGAGCACGTGGCGCATCTGGCGCACCAGGTGTGCCTGGCACACTCGGGCCCCAGGGATGCCTGGCGCGCGTGGCGCCCCCGGAACGTTCCCAGTAGCTGCCCATCCAAAGACGACCGCTGAACATGCTCAGGCTCGGGTGTTACTTCTGTGCAAGGAGGGCGGGCGGGAAAGAGCTTAACGGCTTGCGGACGGGTGTGTAGCTTGACCCCACCCCCATACCCCCTCCCCCTGGACCCGGAAACAAGAATCGCTGGTCGTTGGAGGGTCCAAGATGGCCTCGGCGAGAAAGCCCAAACTATTGATTTAGCTGAGGTCTGGCCACCTTCGGGCCTCCTGGGGGGGGGCCCTAATTAAAAAGCTCCCCTCCTTTGATCGAGCTCTTGCGAAGATGGCCCCAAAATTGCCCTCGAGGCTCCCCAAGGTTCCCAAGACGGCCCCAAGAGGTGCCCAGCAGGCCCCGAGAGGCCCCCCGCAAGAGGCCCCCAGGAGACCCCCAAAGAGGCCCCATGGCGCCCCCCAGAGTCACCCAAAAGGCCTCGGCGAGACAAGGCCTAATTCATCGTGTGTATTAATATTGAAACATATATCTATATACATATATAGATATACTAATGTATCTTCGTATATATACACAAGTTTGGGACACATTGCGGCCTCATGGGGAGTGGTGTAAGGAGCCCCCCTCCTTCGATCGATCTCCTCCAAGATGGCCCAAGGTGGCCCCCCCGAGGCTCCCAAAGGGTGCCCCAAGAGGTGCCCCAAGAGGTGCCCCAAGAGGTGCCCCAAGAGGTGCCAAAGAGGCCCCGACGAGGCTCCCAAGAGGCTCCCCCGCAAGAGGCCTCGACGAGAAAGCCAAGATCGCCCCCTGGGGGGAGACCCCAGTTAACGAGCGCCCCTCCTTTGATCGATCTCTCTCAAGATGGCTGCAAGATGGCCCCCGAGGCTCACTTGGGTGCCCCAAGACGGCTCCCAGAGGTGCCCGGGAGGCCCCAAGAGGCCCCCAAGATGCCCCCAAGAGGCTCCCAAGAGACCCTCAAGACGCCCCAAGCTGCATCCGCACCTTTCTGCTCGCCCTCCTCCTGCCTCTCCTCTTGCCTCTCGTCCTCCTCCTCCTCCTCTTCATCATCCGCCTAGTCCTCCTCCTTCATCTCCTCCCCCTTCCCCCCTCCCTGCTCCTCCTTCCCCTCCTCCTCCTCCTCCTCCTCCTCCTCCTCCTCCTCCTCCTCCGATTCCTCATTATCCTCCCCCTCTTGGGGTATGGCGTCTTACCCAGCCATCTATTCCACTGCATGCTCCTCCACATCCCTGATCAGGGTAACTCGTCTGGGTATCGTGTCTGGATGGGCTGGTGGGGTGACGCGAAGCGTCTAGCAGTCCCGATCACTTGACTTGCCGCTCGCGCTGTCACTAGACTCTGGCGCCACGGCCCACCACTTCTGGCACATAATCGCGACCCCCTTGCGCTCGGGCGAACCGTGCGCGCAAACTGCCCCACTGCGAGCACACCTCGCTTCTGCAGATGGCCTGGCGCCGGTACGCCGTCGAGCTACTCGTTCTTTCCAACTTCAGCAGGGTATCTTTGACTTGGTGGTAGAACGTTTCTCGGAAGCCGCATCGCCCTGCCGCATTGCAAGGGCACGGTCGTCGACAATCTGAGGTGCGCGGCCAAACAAGAACATAGAGAAACAAGCTTCCAGAACGGAGACAACAGGCCTCCATGACGGATGCCAAAACTAGATGCTGAACGTGTGTTCCCGTGTTCCCCCCAGGGCAGTCCCTCCTCCTCCTCCTCCTCCTCCTCCTCCTCCTCCTCCAGATCCTCCATACAGCCCAGAAGGCGCTTCCCACGGTCATGGCGACGGCGCGTCAGG
>CAUYUJ010003380.1:0-10000 GCA_963575745.1 Prorocentrum cordatum | reverse complement strand
TGTGTTACACTGCATGGTTTACACCACACAGCTCACATCACATAGTTGACACCGCATTGTTTACGCAACTGACCAGACCACCCCTGTTCAGGGCATCTCCGAACCCAGAGTTGCGAGGACGTTTCTGGCGAAACTAGCCAAGCCATCCCCGATGTTGGCAAATACCTCTCAGCGCCGGCTCCTTGGCCAGAACTGGCTTCTACCGCAACAGGACCCCTCTCAGCACAGTTTTTTGGGGAAGCGCGGTGAGGAAAGGCGCGCGAACGGGAGCGGAAGGGGGGCACGAGAGACGAGGAACGGACAGGAGGGGAAGGGGGAAAAGAGAGGCGACATTTCCAGCTGGGCTTCCCTGATTGTGCCATATTTGTGATGGTATGTGTTATGATGATATGTGCACATGCCAGCAAAACAACGCGGCCCAAACGATCCCTTGGACAACCCCACAAAGATCCGGACAATCACTCCCGGACAAGCCCCCCTGGACACCCCCCCTCCCAAAACTACACACCTTACGCCGCACAGCTTGCACCTCCACACTGCGCTAACCCACTTGTTGGGGTCCACGCTGGCCTACCATTACCCCGAAGGACAGGCATCTATGTCGTGCAAGATTCGGCGACGAGCGAGGGGGGGAAATGAGAAGGGGCGGGCATTCTCAGAAGTCTCGGAAGTCCCCAAGCCTTCTGAGCAGTTTCCTGAGCCTTCCCCTAGGACACCAAAACACCTCCCAGAAGGCGCGAGGGTTCCTGAGAAGTCCCGCCGCCCTCTGCCAAGGCCTTTTCCTTCTCGTTTCCCCCCCTCGCTCGCCGCCAAAAGGTACATGTTTTGGATTCGCGGCCCGCAAGGAAGAGTCCAGAGGGCGGCAAGAACGAGGCTGGGACACAGCGCACGGGAAGCAGATAATTAACGGCGCAGCACCGTGCCGGCCAAGCAGCAGCTGAGCGTGTGCCAGCAGCAGAGGGTAGTAACGGTGAACATCTGCCAGCGATGGAAGCAAAAAGGAAAACCGGCCGCTGAGCGTGTGCCAGCGAGGGAAAGTAGGGTCGGGCGAAAGGGGGGGATAGCAAAGGGGGGGGTTGAGAATTAGTTCACGTAGCTGATTTTCCCAGCGCCTCCCGGCGCCGGAGGCGGCCATGTATCGAGAAATGGGCCCCTCGGTGAGGCCGAAATCAGCTGCATGCAGCAAATTTCGTACCCCCCCCTTTCCAAATCCCCCCCTTGCGCCCCGCCCGAGAAAGGGGGGGCAACCGCCAAAAAGATCGTCGTCGTCGCCATCAGCGTCGCAATCCATGTCCTTGCAGTCCTCGTCGCCGTCGTCCAAGTCGTCGCAGTCGTTGTCGTTGTCGTCGTCATCGTCGTCGTCATCGTCGTCCTCGTCTTCGTCGTCGTCGTCGCCGTCGGGGGGCAGCCGCCAAAAGGTGCGCGGTGCAGTCTGCGTGGCGCAGGCCAAGGTGGCGCCGGCTGCCGGAGACCACCGGGCGAAGCCTCGGCGGACCCGGCCAGGCGCATGGGGCGCCCCCTTAATACTGGGCCCCGGAAACGGCAGGGCCGTTTTCTCACCGTTTCCAAAAAAATGCCCCTTGGAAAAATGAAGGCTTACACGAAGGATTGCAAAACGAAGGATTGCAAACAAAAACCCTTCGACGAAGGGTTGCGAAACGAAGGGGTTTCTTTTGCAATCCTTCGTTCAAGGGTTTTTTTTTGCAATCCTTTGGAGGCGGCACAAAAAACGGCGACTGGAAACGGCAAAAAGACGGCTCCAGGATTGGAGCCGGAGCCCGAGCGGGTCAAAAGACGGCGACGGAACCGGCAAAAAAACGGCGTCGGGACCGGCAACAGTGCGAAACGGAACCAGTAAAAAAACGGCCCTGGGGCGCTCACGGGCGGCCACAGGGCGGGCCCGAGCAACTGCGCGAGGAAATCAGTTGGGAGCCGACCTCGCCTTAGCGCCGCGCACACACGTCTTGGAAGCCTGCAGCCACTACGTGGACGGAGGCCGCTTGGTTGCAACACTGCTGATGCCCCCAGATGCTTCCTTTCAGAAATGCAACGGGTGTACACTGCGCAACAGCTGCATGGATGGAGGACCGTTCGCTTCCAAAGTGCCACCCTCGATTCAGGTTTCCTCAGAGCTAACGACGAGACGTTTGAACATGTGTAACAGTTGCACGAATGGAAGACGGCTCATGATCAAAATGGGATTCCCCATGATATTTCCTCACATTGAACGGCCAAACACGCACACATGCGCACCTGTGCTACGGAGGGGAATGCGGTTCCAAAGCGGGCTCACGCCAGACATTTCGTTGAAATGTATGGTCCTACATTGGGGCAGTCCTTTTTCCCATATAATTCGACGAATAGATGCAACGCGCTTCCTTTTGAAACTGGGACTCTCGCCAGACTGGCAAGCCCATTGGGTGATCGTTTTTGACGGGCGGCGCGTCTTGCAGTGGAAAAGATGACTTGTAAGGACTGGTGTGGAGGGAACCGGGGAGTGGAAAGCGTATTGCAGCATCGTTGCTGCATCTTGGGTTTACTATGGTCTTCCTCCTCCTCTCCCTCTTCCTCCTCCTCCTCCTCCTCCTCCTCCTCCTCCTCCTCCTCCTCCTCCCCCTCCTCCTCATCCTCCTCCTCCCCCTCCTCCTCCGTCTCTTCCTTCTCCCTGTTCCACCTCCCCTTTACCCGAGGTGCAGGAGGCACCTCGTGATCCTTAATGGCATCGATCAACATCGGTTTCGTGACGTCGGTCTGGAACTGCGGGTGCATGAACCTGAAGTGCAAGGCCACCCCCTACCTTCCATGCCTCCGCATTCCCCGCGTTTTTTTCCCCTCTCTCCATCTCTCTCTCTCTCTCTCTTTCTCTCTCTCTCTCTCTCTCTCTCCTCTCTCTTTCTCCATATCTTTCTCTTTTTCTCTCTCTCTCTCTCTCTCTCTCTCTCTCTCTCTCTCTCTCTCTCTCTCTTTTTCCCCATTATCCCGCCGATCCTCCCGGCCCCCCTCCAACGTGCCGCGCCCAGCTTTTCTCCCCAATGGTGGCGTCGGCCGAACAGCCGCTGCACACGACGAGCTGGCTCGCAGGCGCACGGGCTCGACATCGCTGACCGGCAGCACCGCTCGAACCAACCCAGGCTGAGGGGCGGGCGAACGACAGTGCGATGGGGAACCTCCACGCTCAACTGGACCGTGCTGCCCTGCCCCCCGACGACCAAGCCAGGCTCCAGCCCGTGACCCACCACTCCCCACGGCCTCGGCCGACGCCCGCCGGGGAAGCGGCGCCGCCCCACCCAGCGGCCCCGATGCACAAAACTGGGATGCACCCGGCGCCACTGCGCCCACCATAGGGCGACGAGATCTATGCATATCCACTGCTCCTGGCCAGGCCAATCCTGGGCCCAGGAGCGGTGTAGACGCCCTCCTGGCCTGGCCAGGGAGGCATATACACAGCTCCTGGGCCCAGGATGGGCCTGGCCAGGAGCAGTGGATATGCATAGATCTCGTCGCCCTACCACCAGGGCGGCGGACGGGACACCACGCGCCAGCAGCGTCTCACTACATTTTCTTCGCGAGCGCCGCGGTCCAACCGCGCGCCGTCTGGAAACGTGCAGCTAACGAGCAGCGGGTTAAATTACATAGGCCCTCAGCAGCAGGAGCAGGCTACGCTGCCACTCAGGCGACGAAAACGACGCGGAAGAACGGGGAGTTCAAGCCAGAACCGAGCGTCCCACTGCACACGCTCGGAGGGAAACCGCCTCCCGCAGCAGATCCGCCTGCAGGACACGCCTCTCGCCGTGGCCGTCCTGGGACGCTCCAGCGCCGACCACCCGGGCAATCCTCATCCCTGTTCTCCGCAGGACCGCAAGGGCTGCCCAGCCCACGCCAGGCCACATGAAGGGTTGACCAACTGGGCCGCACTGAGGCCAAGCGCCTCCAAAAACGCGGCCAAGCCGCAGCGATTGATCGCTAAAGCTCTCAACCGTCACGCCGGCGAACTGGCCACTGCGGGCGCCCGCGGGCACGCCATGCCGCAGGACGTCATCGACCTGGCCAAGTGGAAACACAACTGGGAAAACGAACTCTATACACCGACGCTTTTCTCCGACCCTGCGCTGAAATTCGCACAGGAACGCGGATCCTGGTGTATACGGGATCCTGGTGTACACATGTTTCGCTGTTTCCCCTGGGGAACGGGGGAAAAGTATGCGCCAATCCACCCCGACGCCGTCCCCGACCCGCAAAAAGCCGTGGGATTGAAGAAACAAACCGCCACCAGTAATGTCTAGGTTCCAGTTTCCGAACAAATTTGCGGTTGTCCTACACGCAAGTCGGGCCTGTCCCCCTACAGGAGGATTTTCGACGAAAAACAAAGCATACCCTAAAAATAATCAGTAAATAATCCAAAAATAGTCGGGGGACTATTTTTTGAGTATGTGTTTTTTCCTTTTGGGGGTATTTCAAAAGTATTTGTCATTTTTCATCGAAAATCCCCCTGTAGGGGGACACGCCCGACATGATCCTATACAGCGCTGCGGCCACCATCCACGCACGACTGCCGCAGCTGCACCCTGCCGCTCCCCGCGGCGGGCGAACCACCAGGCCCCCGCACGGCGACCCCCCTCCCCCCCACCACCACCACCAACAACAACAACAACAACAACAACAACCACAACCACAACCACAACAACAACAACAACAACAACAACAACAACAACAACAACAACAACAACAACAACAACAACAATTACTAGCACGTGGGGACACTCCGTTCTCACCAGTGCCAGGGTTTTCATAGGAGGCGGGCAATACCCCCACTTTGTGGGGGGGCCGGTTCAAGCTCTACCAAATTTCCAAACGACTCTTCGCCACCACCCACACCCAGCTTCCCGCCCTATGACGTTCGGACACTTCACTTCGTGGCATGCGGACGACCGTGGCTACTATTCAGGGCCCCGCGGCCGACGACGACGGCGTGCGCGCGCGAAGAAAAAACGAATGTGTCCCGCATGGTATTATTTGACAGGGATGATGGCCCTGGCAGGTGCGCAACCGTTGTTGCAGAAGTTCGAAAAAGTTGTTCGCAAAAGCCCGTTTGACAGAAATGTTTAAAAAGTGCTGGGTTTCCTGAGAAATCCGCAAGAGCGCGCGGGATGAAATTTTGACATTTTTTTGAAAAACCATTGGGTTTTCATGTTTTTATGTTAAAATCGCTACGAAAACTAAGGTTTTGGAAGGATTTCATCTTGCGCGCGCGAGTGTGCACTTCGTGTCATTTTTTGCAAAAAGGATTCTTGAAGTTAGAACAAGACATGTCATTTTATATTGTTTTTTGACAGGGAAAGCGGGCGTCAACAAAACAACCGATCCGGACTCCCCCGTTTTGCCTGAGACTTCCTCACGAAAATGATGAAAATGTGGCTGCGGCCTAGGCGCGGCGAGGGGGGCGTGCACCAGGGGGCCCAACAATAACTATTCTTTAGAAGTAATAATATTCAACAACAACAACAATCATTATAAGACTGTTCGTTCCTATCTGCCCGCATGTCATTCACTATGCATATCCCAAACCCTGGATACCCGCCCTCTTCGTCTTCGATCGTACCCTTCTTGGGGGGTTATATTTCTTCCCGGCCACATGTAATTGGAGAAGCGCGGGAGGCGAACCCGCCATCAGAGGCAGCGAGCTCTGGCACTTGTCGGTGAAACCCCATTTCACTTGTCGCAAGCAGATATCAGCGGCAATCCACACTGAGGAGGAGGAGGAGGAGGACGACGAGGGAGGAGGAGGAGGAGGAGGACGAGGAGGGAGGAGGAGGAGGGGAGGAGGAGGAAGGAGGAGGACGATCAGCGTAAAGGGCGCCGCCGAATTTCAAATATGTTTTAAATTCCTTGTGTTTGTTGCACCTGACCCCGCCGATCTGCGTGAGGGGTGCCACCGATGTTCGAAAACGTTGCCAATCCCATATGTTTTTTGACCCTGACCCCGCCGATCTGCGTGAGGGGTGCCACCGATGTTCGAAATCGTTGCAAATCCCTTGAGTTTTTGACCATGACGTCGCGATCTGCGTGAGGTCACCTGAAAAACAGCCGCAGAAGCGGCGATCTGATTTTTCTGTCGATTTGGCCCGACCTGGACACAGCGCGATATCGCAGTTCGTCGTTCGCCACATCGCTAAAACTCCAACGCTGAATTGCGCGCGTGGGTCCACAATACACACCCTACCAGACCTCGCCATGATGCACCGTGATACGCTGCCTCATCCGCCCAGAAATGGTCGACACCATCAGCGCCCGATGTTGTTCCCGATTTTGCGTCCGATTTCGCGTCCGATTTGCGTCCGATTTTGCGTCTGATTTGCGTCCGAATTTTGTCCGATATTAAATCCGACTTGCGTCTGATTTATTTTAATATTGAATCGACACACAAAAAATCGGACGCGAAATCGGGCGCGAAATCGGTCGCAAAATCGGTCGTTTCTGGGCGCACTTCCGGGCGCTCTTTCGGGCGCTCTTCCAGATTCGCGTCCGGGCCATATTCTGGGCACTCTTGACGGCGCTTTCCTGGGCGCTGTTCTAGGCACTCTTCTGGGCTCGCCCGGGTGCTCGCGCCAGCGCGCTCCCAGGCGCTCTTCCGGGCGTTGTTCTGGTCGCCCCCAGCGATCCTTCTGGACACCAGGCGCGCGCCCAAAATGCAATGTGAAAACCGAAAAGCCCAAAAAATCAGAAGCAAATCTGCTTTGCCCCCGCGGCGAGGTTACGTGAGGGGTGCCACCAATTTTCAGGATTCCAAGGATGTCCCAAGCGAAATGGCCGGGAAAATCCTGGACGCGGCCGCGTTGGGCCGCGCGGCAGCGCGTACGCACTAATCGCCTCTGAGCTCTATTCCCTCGGAGAAATGCGTATGAGAACAATAATCATTTTTCAGGAATGAGAATTTGAAGGAAGTCCCAAGCGGGAGCGCCGTTATGAGAGTTCAACGTAGCTCAAGTGTGCGGGAGGTCCCAAGCGGGAGCGCCGTTCTTTGAGTAAATTGTGCGGAAGTCTCAGGCGGGAGCGGGGGTCCTGAGTAAATTGCGAGGAAGTTTCAAGCAGGAGCGCCGATCCTGAGTAAATTGTGGGGAAATCTCAAGCGGGAGCGGGGGTCATTAGTAAATTGTAAGGAAGTGTCAGGCTGGAGCCGATGTTGTTGTAATCTGGGGGGGCAACAACGCAGTTTGAGGATCAAGACCTTCCCTGTCAAAAAACAGGGTGCGAGCGTCGAGGGGCGCACTTTGACCGAGAAAAAACCGTGTGCACCGGTGGGGGGGATCAACAATAATTATTCTTCAGAAATGAGAGTTCAACAATCATTTTAAGACTGTTCGCCCTTATATGCTCGAATGTCCAATAACGCGTATTTCCCAACCAAACCCTCGATACCCGCCCTGTTCGTCTTCGATCGAACCCCTTTTGGGGGGTATACCTTTCTTCCCTGCAGGCCGGGCCCCGGCAAACGACGGGGCGGCCGCGGACCGTCGGCCTGGCCAGCGGCAGCGTCGGCGGGGCGGCCGCGGACCGTCGACCCGACCCCAAGAGGGACGGACAGGGGACCAACCACGACGACGACGACGACGACGACGACGACGACGATAAAGACGACGGCGACGACGACGACGGCGACGACGAGCGAAAGCGAGAGCGAGAGAGAACGACAGCAGGGCCACAAGGACACGAAGTAGGGCACGAAGGGCGACAGCGGGGCACGAAGGGAATGCGTATGGGCCCACGAAGAGCGCGAACGACAGGGGGCCACGAAGTGCACATAATGCGAGGCCACAGAAGGCAACTATGGGGCCACTGAGGGTAGCAACTGGGCCACGTAGGACAGTGAGGGTGACACAAATGGCGACAGCGGGGCCACGAAGGGCATGCACATGGGGCCACAACGGGCGCGATTCCTGGGTGCCTGGGTGTCGGGAGCGCGGCGCTTGGGCAAATTGCAAGAAATTCCAACGCAAGGCCATTCTTCAGTAAGTTGCAAGCGAATCTCCAGCGAGAGCGCGACTCCTGAGCGCCGGGAGAGCGATTCCTGACTAAATTGTAAGGAAGTCCCAAGCGAGAGCGCGATTCCTGAATAAAATGCGAGGAAGTCTCGGGCGGGAGCGGGGGTCCTGGCTAAATTGTAAGGAAGTCTCAAGCGGGAGCCGTTGTTGTTGTAACCCGGGGGCCAGGGGGCAAGTTTGAGCAGGAAGACTTTCCCTGTCAAAAAACAGGGTGCGAGCGTCGAGGGGCACTCTTTGATTGAGAAAAAACAGTAAGCACCAGGTGGGGGGATCAACAATAATTATTCTTCTGAAACGAGAATTCAACAACAACAACAACAACAACAACAACAACAACAACAACACCACCACCACCACCACCACCACCACCACCACCACCACCACCACCAACAACAACAACAACAACACCAACACCAACACCAACACCAACACCAACACCACCAACAACAACAACAACAACAACAACAACAACAACAACAACAACAACAACCCCAACAGCCCACGAAAACCAGGGCATTGCGAGGAACTCGGCCCGAGGGCGACGAGGAAGACCCACTCGCGGGGGGGAGGCCTCGACCGCGACAGTGGCGACCCCCAACACACACCGGACAACCGCTGCAGCGACGGCCACGACGCGGGCGACGACAGTCCAACCCCGCGCACAAGCAGGCACACGCCGGCAAAGGCCCACGAGGTGGAGGTCAACCGAGACCCCACCGCAGGCAACTCGATGCGGCCTGCGCAGCACGACGACAGTCGACCACACGGGCAGCAACACGGACTCGACCGCCCCCCCCCCCCCCACGCAGACCGCCACACCTCGGGCCACACTTGCGCCGGCAGCGCCGTCCACCTGGGCGAGGGTCTGCATCCGGGAAGCGAGGCGTCGCGGACTGCGCCCAATGGGCCACTGCCGCCACCCCCACCCGCCGGGCTGGCCAGCGCTGCGGCACACCCGGACATCCGACGTCTCGATTTTTTGCGACACGCGGGCCCCCGGCCTCCCGACCACCTCCCTGGGACCGCCTCTTCATCCCGCGTCGTGTTGTTGACGGTCCCGAGGCCTGGCGAGGGCCCCGGGCGGCCCAAAACTATGAAAAAACCTCTGTCTCGATTTTGTTCGAGGCGCCCGATGTCTGGCTACCCACCTCCCCAGCGCAGCGCTTCCTGCAACCAAGCACACCCTTTCGCCCACCGGGGGACGGGGGCCCACGGCCCGCGCAACACCCTCCAAAGGGGGGAGGCGCCCGTCCGACACGAGCGCGCCGTGCCAACCGCAGGAGCGGCCTCGCCCAGCCTCTCGCTTCGGCCGCGAGGCCGCGCACAGGCGCCAGCATCACGGAGCTTCGGCAGCGTGCCTCCAGCCTCGCACTTCTAATCCACAACGTTACAACGTCGGTGATCACCAACAATCGCCTGATGCGATATGTAGCTCGCTCCACGGAAGTGCATGATATGCAAATTCCCACCTCTGTAGAAGTTATTGGGCGCGCGGGCCCCACTGGCCGATTTGCCCCCCTATGGATGGGGATATGAGCCGCTCCCTTCGGGCTTCGAGGGGTGTCTCCCCTTGGGTGGGGGTCGCGAAGGGGATGCGGATGGGGATGGGGATCGGATTGGATGGGGATGACAAAACACACTGTGGGGAAAAACACACACACACACACAAAAGCACACAAACACACACACACACACACACACACACACACACACACACACACACACACACACAACACACACAGAACAGTGTTTTTTCCCACAGAACAGTCCACACCCCTTCTCGCCAGGCTCCAAAGAGCACGGTCCGCCTGGAGCGCGACCTTGTGCAACCAGGCCCTCCGCACGCCGGCCGCCCTCCCCCGGGGGCCCGTCCCCGAGAACGCCTCCGGGCGCAGCTGGCTGCCCACCCTCCTCCTCCTCCTCCTCCTCCTCCCCCTCCTCCCCCTCCTCCCTCCTCCCTC
>CAUYUJ010003379.1:67500-79683 GCA_963575745.1 Prorocentrum cordatum | reverse complement strand
TCTCTCTCTCACTCCAAGGAGCGGCCGCGGGCTGTCGGAGCCGCCCGCGGACGCCCGAACGCTCGCGCGAGGCCGCGCAGCCCTAACGGCTGCAGGCCCGGCATCAGGAAGGCCCGCCCCAGCAGGCCGCAGGCGGCCGCGCGCGGGCGCACGGCCGAGCAGGCCCTGGGCTCCAGCGAGGCTGCGCCCAGGAAGCGGCCGCGCGCGGGGCGCGCAGCCAGAGGGCCCGCGGGGCTAGCAGGGAACCCGCCAGCAGCGCAAGCCCAGAGCTCATCCGAGCGGTCGCCCAGTATATGGGCCCTTGCCGCCCAGCAATCGGCTCAGGTAGAGCCTCTTTTTCTTCTCCCCCGCCGTGGCCTGCGGCCCCGGCCGCAGGCGGCCGCCGCACACCGCCTTCAGGCCCCCGGCGCGGCCCACGCCCTTCAGCTGCGCGAGCGCCCCGCACTTGCAGCAGAAGGCGCACGGCCCCGCAATGCGCATGCCGTGCCCAAGGTCTTTCTTTGTTTGGTTATCTTTTTTTGTTTTTCTCTCTCTCTCTCTCTCCCTCTCTCTCTCTCTCTCTCTCTCTCTCTCTCTCTCTCTCTCTCTCTCTCTCTCTCTCTCTCTCTCTCTCTCTCTCTCTCTCCTCTCTTCTCTCATGATTGGTTGTAGCTCTCTCTCTCTCTCTCTCTCATTCTCTCTCTACTCTCTCTCTCTCTCTCTCTCTCTCTCTCCGTTTTTCCTCTCTCTCTCTCTCTCTCTCTCTCTCTCTCTCTCTCTCTCTCTCTCTCTCTCTCTCTCTCTCTCTCTCTCTCTCTCTCACTGCACACAGTGGAGGGCGCGTGGTGCGGAGACAAAAACCAGCAACGCCCCGCGGCGCTGTCTGCCCGCGCGGACGCCCTGGGCTCGCCCCTTTTCTACGCCCGAACGCCTCCACGACTCAATGGGGACCTCGCCGCAGCACAACGCGCTACCCCGCATATGCTACCGCGCGCAGAACTGCATCCTCCAATTCCCGCCCTTCGCCTTCCACCAACGCGCGCTGCGCCCTGGCCCAGTCGAGTCCTTCGCCCAGAGACCCACCATCCAAGGGGACCCCTGGAGGCCGCCGACCCTGCCCCGCCCACCCCCGAGGCCCCCCCTGCAGAGGACACGCCCGACATCTCGGTCGACTGCGGGGCCCACGGTTTCCGCAGCGCCCAGCATGGAGCCCAACCGGGGGACAGGGTCAGGGCCCTCTTGGCCCACAAGAAAGCCGCCGAGCTGCCGCTCCCCCACGTCGAGTGCACCGCCAACCTGAGGAAAGCGGCCACTGTCTGCGACATCGTCAAGTCCGCGGAAGACCACCTCCTGAAGTTCGCCGCGCGCGTCTTGATTGTCTGCGGGCACCGTGCGCAGGTGGCCCCAACCAAAGCTGGATGGCCCATCGACCACAGTAACCTTCTTCGGCGACCACCAGGACAGGGGCGAGGGCAGGGGCAAAGCCGCCTGGCGGGGGGGGCCCACGCAGCCCAGGACCTCCACTCCTCAAGGGCGCCCCGGAAAAGGCGACGCAAGAGGCGGCGCCCCCCCCCCCCCACCCCCCCCCCCCCCCCCCCCCCCCCGCGGGCAATGTCTTCAAACGCGCTCCCCCCACGGAACTCCATCGCCGTCAACTTGCATTTAGTGGCAGTGAGACAAAGTGCTCACGCTTCGTCGACTACACCCCAATCAGCGCATTCACCATCGACGGCAGCCACGGCGACGAGGCGGACGCGGTCATTATGCGCACCACCCGCTCGAACTCCACTGGACAGCAGGGCTTAATCGACGATCCCCATCGCGCCAACGTCGCCCTTACCAGGGCGCAGGAGGGGGCAGCCATCACGATGAACGCGCGGATGGCCGCCGCCGCTACCGAGCCCCAGCTACACCTGCTCGCAGGATGCGAGCCGCCGGGCTCTGGACCTCTTTTGAGGGCATCCCGGGCAGACGCAGCTCGCTGCACGAGGCCGCCAGCCCCCCCCCCCCCGCCTAAGCACGCGATGTATCAGGAGGCACACGCACACACACACACACACACACACACACACACCACACACACACACACACACACAACACGCACGCCGCACGCACGCGCACGCGCACGCACGCACGCACACGCACACGCACACGCACGCACGCACGCACGCACACGCACGCACGCACGCACGCACGCACGCACGCACGCACGCACGCACGCACGCACGCACGCACGCACGCACGCACGCACGCACGCACGCACGCACGCACGCACGCACGCACGCACGCACGCACGCACGCACGCACGCACGCACGCACGCACGCACGCACACACACACACACACACACACACACACACACACACACACACACACACACACACACACACACACACACACACACACACACACACACACACACACACACGCGCCCCCTTCCCAGGAAGAACACACAAGGCTTTCGGCCGAACAGGGGCGCCCGGCGGGCGGAAGATCCAGCTCTCGATGGAACTTGCGCGCGGGCGAGCCCCCGAAGGCACCGCCAGGCATCCCCCAGCGGCGCGGGGCACTAGCGCGCCATCAGGGCGCCCCGTCTCTGCAGCACCTAGCAGCCCTCACCGACCAGCAGGGCCGGCCGCTCGAAGGACCCGGCAGCCTACTGAAGGACAGCAGCGGGGCCACCATCCAGCGCATAAGGGCGAACACCACCCTGGTACTGATGCTCTTCTTGATCAGGGAGCCCAGACCCAATCTGGCGGCCTACGGCAGCCCCAGCCACGTCGGCGACATCTTCGAGGCCACTCTGGGCATCTGTTTCCCCTACAATCACGCGCGCATTCCGGCGCGCGACAGCTTCAGCCGAGCCCGCAACCTCGTGGACGCAGACTTCCGCGGAGTCCATGGACGCCTAAAGGCCTCCAGAAGGCGCGCCCCCGGCCGGCCACCGCGGCGCACCGCCACCCAGGCGCGCGGGGGGGCAGAGCCGGCGCGCCATGGAGTGAGGCCCCCACGATCACGCCCCCTAAACCCACCCTGGAGGCCATGGCCCGCCTCGTTCCCCCTGCGGACCTCCTGCCTGCAAACCCACAGCCGCGCCGTCTGCGCTCTTTAGCTGGCCCTCCTCGGACGCAGCATCTCCCAGAGGGCCGCGAGGCCGCCAACCCGCAGTACCCGAAACGTGGACCGTCGGGGGCCGGAAAGAACCTCTCCCTCCCACGCGAGCGCGCCGCCCGGCGCCTCCCGGCATCAGCCCGTCTGCCGATCGCTTCAAGCCGGGCATGAGCAATCCCCGCATCTTCTGCGACCAGCGTGGGAAACGCCCCGCCAACCCCCAGAAGGACAATGGGGGGGCGCGGGTGCACGAGGCGGTCAGGAACACGGTTGCTGCCTGCCACCTGGAATCCTATCGCCGTGGATTTGACCGTCGCCAGCACTGCCCCGGGCGCCGGTACACCAATTTTACCATTCCATCAAAGGGTTGCCCGCGCCAGCCGACGGAAATGGGGCGGCTCACCTAGCCTCTCTCGGTCCACAGCGCACTGGCCTGCGCTGCCCCCCCGGCCCCCCTGCCGGGCGATCCGCCCGCCCTTCCCGCCCAAGAGACCACCTCGCAGGCAGACCCCCTGCTGGCCCCGACGGGCCCGCATGACCCCGCCCGCACACGCGCCACAATTTCCCGTACACCGCACCATATAGGATAGGTTCGGCAGGAAGCGGGGACGCCCCCCAGGGCACGTTTACCATCTGCCCCGGGAAGGACGCGCAGCTGCAGCTGCACGGCGGCATTCCCACCCGCAGTGAGCGCGCCCAAGCCATCGCAAACACGCAATGGAACGCCACCTGGTTCTGCGAAAATTGCCGCATACACCTGCGGGATGCCCGCCCCAGCCACGCCCGGACCATCCTCGACAGGGTCGGTCGCGACCTGTTCCCTCAAGCGACGCACGGGAGAGGCGAGGAGCCGCCTCTTCCTGGGCCCAAGACCTCGCACGCCCCCAGGCGGCCCAGCAGTCAGTCCCCGCCCCCCGACTACGACCCGCTAGGGGCCTGGGCCACCCTGCCGAGGGCTGACCTCCAGCGACAAGCAAGGGCTGCGGGCACCTCCGACCTCTGCACCTCCACTCGGCAGCGGCCCCGCCCTCGGCCAGCCACGCGGCGGCCCCGCGCCGCGGGGGCAGACAGACCGGGAGACGTCGACCCAGCCAGGAGCTGATCCACCACAGAATCACTATCCCCCTGCCCCCCATGCGACCGCGCGGCAGCTTCGCGCGCGCCCCCGACCGCCGGCAGCCGCGGTGCCTCGCGGCATGCCTCCACGCGGCGGGGCAGGACTTCATCCGGCGGCCGCCCCACGGGCCTCCGCACCCCCTCACCCGGGCGCGTCGCCAGCAGAGCAGGTTGGCCTCAGTACCAATGGCGCGCGGCAGCTCACGGGCGGAACAGACGGCCGACCCCGCGACGCCCCCCCCTAGCCTCCGGGATGGCCCCCCCAGCGTCAACCCTCCGGCATGCCCCCGCCGGCGAAGACCATTGCCACCCCGCGGGCGGCCAGGCGCATCGACCCCGACAAAACGCCCGGGAACGCCAACAACACGATCGCGCACACCACGGCGGCGCTCGCCCGAGCAATTTGCACGGAGGTCGACGAGCGCTGGAGGGCGCGGACGGCGAATAACGCCGAACCCTCGCAGCGCCAGCCCAGGAGAGGCACGGGGCCCCTCTCTGACCCCGAAGCGCGGTGCCAGAAGTTCCAGGCCTCCATCCACGGCGACCCCATTCCGCCGTCTGGGATCCCCACGGGAGACCTATGGGGCGATAATCGCGCCACCCTGGCCCTCCCGGTTAACCACCTGCATCGACTGGCCCCCCGCGCCCCCGCCAGCTCGCGCAAAGCGCCCGACAACGAATGGGACGCGCACGGCAGCAAGCACCACCCCAGAACGCCCAGGAAGTCTTGCTCGGCTACTTGGAGCCAAGGGGCATTACGTCGCCACAGAACCCACGCGCGCCGGACTTCAGTGCAACCGCTGCAAGCATGAGGCCCGCCCTCACGGGAGCCCCCCCCCCAGCGCCCCCCCGCGAGCAGCAGCTGCCAGCCCTCCTGATTCAGCGCCCAAGGAAGGTCGACAGCCCAGCGCCCCAGCTGCAGCTCCCCGCGCGCGGAGCCATCCAAACTGCCGCCCCCCCCCCCACCACACGCGCCGCCGAAGCCAGGCACGGGGCAGCGCGCCCGCAGCCACTCCCCCGCCCCCTCGGGGCGCGGAACGGCGCCAGTCCGCGCCAGTGGCAAGGAATGGCGCACTGAGTCGTCCGAAGCCCCTCCCGAAGGTCGGCGGGGCAAGGCGGGGAGGAGCTCCAGCTCCCAGCCTGCCTCTCGCGAGCCCCCCCCGCAAATGCCGCTGCAACTGGAGTGGAGGGGCGCCCGCGGACAGTCCGGCTAGGGGGTGTCCTGGGAGAGGGCGCAGCCCCAGCAACTCCTCTCAGCCAACGGTCAGCGCGCCCCCGCCCCCCAGCCCCGGTCGCGCCGAGGCCCCACCGGCAAATCAACCCCGCGGCCTCGCAGACCGCAGAGGAGGAGCCAGCGCGCAAAACCCCCAGGACCAGCGAATAGCGCACCCTAGGCGCGCCCCACCCTGCCCTGGAGACGGGAAACGGCACCACGCCACCCGCCACCCTTCGCACCGCCCGCGCCCCAGTCGGACAATGATGCGACGGGCTCTACAACAAGCCGAGGCACCAGGTGACCCGGCACCCCACGCGGAACCACCGAGACAGCGCACGAGAGGACTGGAGAGCAGCGATCAACAGCCTCCAGAAAGTACGTGGACCAATGCTGACCACGGGGTGGACTGCCATCTGCGACCCGGAGTCTGGACCCCACTCCACCAAAGAACCCCAGCGCCCCACTCCACCAAATAACCCCAGCGCCAATACTCTGAATTATGCCGCGGTTTCGCACATGGCCTCAACGAGGTCAACTACGACGCGCGCAGATTTCTGGAAGGAAGGAACGCAAGTCGATTGGCACGCCGAGGAATATCGCGAACTTGACATGCGGAGGCAACGCTCTGAGCACGCGACAGGCAAGGGGAAGGGTGCCCCGCCGCACGGGAAAGGGAAGCGGTCGGCGAACCCCTCTCGGCCCAGCAACGACCCTGCCCGCCCACGCGGGTCAGCTTCCAGCAGCCACCGCCGGTAGCTTTCAGCCAGCCGCCCTATCACCCCGCCCTGGACTGAGCGCGACATCCCCGCCCCGGCAGCGGCCTCTCCGGCCGCTGCGCTCCCCGCCTCGCCCCCGCTGCTTTCCCGCATCGCGCATCGGTGCCCCCCCGCATCCCCCCGGCCCTCGGTCGGGGCCTGCCCGCCGCCCTCACCTCCCTGCCCTCGCGGCCGCTTTTCATCGCGCACCTGTTCGGCGCCCAGCGCGCCATCCTCCAGCCCTCGCTCGAGGCTCGCCTTCATCTGACGCCAGTGCGCGGGGCCCGCCAGCGCCTGCGCCAGCGCTCGGCCAGCCCCCGCCGTTGCCGCTCTGTCCGGGCTGGCCCTGTCACAGCAGACTGGTCTTGCCGCTCGCTCGCGGACTGCGGGCTGCCCCCCCGTCGCCCGCCCCGGGGCGCCCAGCCCCGCCGCTGCCCCAAACTTCTTGGGGCGCTTGCCTGCTGCTGGTCTCGCCCAGGCCCTGCCTGCGGCACCCCTTTGGCCTTCGCCGAGCTTCGCCGGTCGGGCGACACTCGCTTCGGCGCCTGCCCCCCCCCCCCCCTCCTGCCTGGTTTTCTGGCCACCTCCCCAGCTGGCTACCAGTGTCTGGCTGCTGTCGCTCCTTCGGCACCTCCCCGAGGTCGGCCAACGCCCAGTTGGTTCTCTGCCTCTGGGCCGACCCGTTCACCCACTTAACTCGCCGCCCCCCACTGGGCGCGGCCGCCCTGCCCGCCGCCGGCCAGCAATCGGCACCGCCGCCCCCCCCCCCCCCCTCCCCTTCGTTCTGCCTGCCCTGTGCCCGCCGCCCCCCCACACTTGGCGGCGCGCCACTCTTTCTTTGCCCCGGGCGCCGCACCGCGCCCCGCCGGGCCGCCCCTCACTCCGCGATGCCCTAAGTCTGCCTGGTCCCGGCGCCCTCCACCGTCGCCGACGTCGGGGCGATTTCCCGTCGGCGCGGGTCGAGGTTCTCGGCGCTCATCCCCCCCCCCTCCGCCACCTTTCTTTGGCTGCTCTCGTTCTGCTCTGCGCCGCTCTGGGCGGCGCCACTGCCTGCTTCCGCCCTGCCGCCCGTGCCTCGCAAGCCCGCTGGCCTTGGCGCTCTGACTCATCTTTGGGCCGCGCCTTGGTCTACTGGGTCGGGCCCCGCCCCCCTTGGCTTCCTTTCCTCTGCTACTGTTCTGCGCCGTTCGGCACCAGCTTTAGCCACGTCCAGCTCGGTGGCGACCAGCGCCGGCCCTTGTGCCCGCGGCGCGGTGCCTGCAGCTGGGGCTGAACAGTCATGGCAACCGCATTCCGTCTCCTCGCACGCGCCTCGCAGGCCCGCAGGTCTCGGCGCATTGGTTCATCCCTGGACGGTTGGGTTATGCTTCGTTGTCTCTTCACCTCCAGCTGCAGCTCCTGGCTGCCCCCCCCCAACTTCAGCTCAGCGCGGTTCAACGCAGCCTGCGCCGGCGCTGCCCCCCCCGGCGCCCCCCCCGCTGCAGCTGGCAGCTCTGAGTGGCCCGGTTTCCTCTCTTCCCGTCGTGCCAGGGCTCCCCCCCCCCATCCTTCCGTGCACTGCGGCCTGAATTTGCATGCAGCGGGCCCCTTCTTGTCCGTCCGCCAGAGCAGTCGCCCTCTGCCCAGCCGCCGACGCAAAAAGCCTGTACATATGCGTTGCGCATGTGCGGGGGGGGGTGTCCGCGGAGCTTTGTAGTAAGCCTCTGATAGCCCCCGTGGGGCATTCTTCAATATTCACAGACGAAGAGAATCCTCAGGATCACAATCATGTTCACAATCATCATCACCACCACCACCAACACTGTCGTCGCCGTCATCAGCATCACCCTATTCATCATCATCAGCAACATAATGATCATCATCGAATAAATCACCATCATCATCATAATCGTCGTCGTTGTCGTCATCGTGAACAGCAGCAGCACCATCATCATCATCATCATCATCATCATCAGCAGCATCATCAGCAGCAGCATTAACATCAGCATCATCAGCATGAGCGCCATCGTGATCATCACCGTCAGCATCGTCAGCATAATTTGTACCACCCTGACCCTCACCCTCACCATCATCATGATCAGCAACATCAGCACCCACATCATCAACATCACCATCAGCATCATCAGCACCAGCACCACCACCATCACCATCAACAACATCATCATCACCAATAAAAGCGTATCCGCGTATCGCTTTTCATCAGCAACATCGTCGTCCTCATCATCAACATGATTGTCATCATCCTAACCTGTAGCATCGTCGTCATCATCACCACCAGTATCAGCATCGATAACATCACCATCAGCAGCAGCAACAGCAACGACAGCAACGACGACGACGACAACAAAACAACAGCAAAAACAACAACGACAACAAACATTGTAAGGCTGTTCGCCCTTATATGCTCGAGTGTCCAACAAAGCGTATTTCCAAAAACCTCGATACCCGCCCTCTTCGTCTTCGATCGAACCCCTTTTGGGGGTGTACCTTTCTTCCCTGCAGGCCGGGCCCCGGCAAGCGGCGGGGTGGCCGCGGACCGTCGGCCTGGCCAGCGGCAGCGCTGATCGGCGAGGCGGCCGCGGACCGTCGACACGACCCCAAGAGGGACGGACACGGGACCAACCACGACGACGACGACGACGTCGACGATGACGGCGACGAGCGAAAGCGAGACCGAAACAGAACGACAGCAGGGCCACAAGGACACGAAGTAGGCCACGAAGGGCAACAGCGGGGACACGAAGGGAATGCGTATGGGGCCACGAAGAGCGCGAACGAGCGGGGGCCAGGGAGGGCAGATAATGCGGGGCCACAGAAGGCAACGATGGGGCCACTGAGGGTAGCAACTGGGCCACGTAGGACATATGCATATGGGGCCACCACGGGCGCGAACGAGCGGGGGCCACAAAGGGTTGCGACGGGGCCACGAAGGGCAGCGAGGGGGCCACGAAGGGATGCAACGGGGCCACAGAAGGCAACGATGGGGCCACTGAGGGTAGCAACTGGGCCACGTAGGACATATGCATATGGGGCCACCACGGGCGCGAACGAGCGGGGGCCACGAAGGGTTGCGACGGGGCCACGAAGGGCAGCGAGGGGGCCACGAAGGGCTGCAACGGGGCCACGAAGGGCAGCGAGGGAGCCACGAAAGGATGCAACGGGGCCACGAAGGGCTGCAACGGGGCCACGAAACAAAGCGAGGGGGCTAGGAAGGAGTGCAACGGGGCCACGAAGGGCAGCGAGGAGGCCACGAGGGGCTGCAACGGGGCCACGAAGGGCAGCGAGGGGGCCACAAAGGGCTGCAACGGGGCCACGAAACAAAGCGAGGGGGCCACGAAGGGCTGCAACGAGGCCACGAAGGGCAGCGAGATGCCGGTTCCTATGTAATCTGCGAGGGAGTCCTGAGCGTGAGCGCGACTCCTGGGTGCCTGGGTGTCGGGAGCGCGGCGCTTGAGTAAAGTGCAAGAAATTTCAAAGCAAGGGCGCTATTCTTCAGCAAATTGCAAGCACGTCTCCAGCGAGAGCACGACTCAAGAGGGCAGTGAGGATAAATGCTGAGGAGGTCCCAAGCGAGAGCGCGATTCCTGAATAAAACGCGAGGAAGTCTCGGGCGTGAGCGGGGGTCCTGGCGAAATTGTAAGGAAATCACAAGCGGGAACCGTTCTTGCTGTAAACCGGGAGCCAACGACACAGTTTGACCCTCAAGACTGTCTGATAAAAAATTGGGAGCGAACCCCGGGAAGGGCACTTCAATCGAAAAAACAATGTGCACCGCACGGGGGGATCAACAATAATTATTCCTCAGAAGTGAGAGTTCAACATCAACAACATACGGTTTAAAAATGTTCGCTATTATCTGCTCGAATGTCAGTTAACGCGTATTTCCCAGACCCTCGATACCCGCCCTCTTCGTCTTCGATCGTGCCCCTTTTGGGGGTATACCTTTCTTCCGTGCAGTCCAAGCCCTGGCAAGCGGCGGGGCGGCCGCGGACCGTGGGCCTGGCCAGCGGCAGCGCTTATCGGCGGCAACCCGACCCCAAGACGGACGGACAGGGGACCGACCACGACGACCACGACGACCACGACGACGACCACGACGACGACGACGACGACGACGACGACGACGAGCGGAAGCGAGACCGAGAGAGACAACGACAGCAAGGCCACGAAGGGCACGAAGTAGACACGAAGGGCGACAGCGGGGACACAAAGGGAATGCGTATGGGGCCACAAAGCGCGCGAACGAGCGGGGGCCACGAAAGGCAGATAATGCGGGGCCACAGAAGGCAACGACGGGGCCACTGAGGGTAGCAACTGGGCCACGTAGGGCAGCGAGGGGGCCACAAAGGGCGACAGCGGGGCCACGAAGGGCATGCACATGGGGCCACGACGGGCGCGAACGAGCGGGGGCCACGAAGGGCATACGTATATTTGGCCGCGGAGGGCAAGGACGGGGCCACTGAGGGCAGCAACGGGGCCACGAAGGGCTGGAACGGGGACACGAAGGGCGACAGCGGTGCCACGAAAGGCATGCATATGGGGCCAAGACGGGCGCGAACGAGCGGGGGACACCAAGGGCATACGTATGTGGGGCCACGACGGGCAGCGAGGGGGCCACGAAGGGCTGCAACGGGGCAACGAGGGGCAGCGAGGGAGCCACGAAGGGCTGCAACGGGAACACGAAGGGCAGCGAGGGGGCCTCGAGAGGCTGCAACGGGGCCACAAAGGGCAGCGAGGGGGCCACGAAGAGCTGCAACGTAGCCACGAAGGGCAGCGAGGGGCCCACGAAGGGCTGCCAAGGCGCCTCGAAGGGCAGCGAGGGGGCAACGAAGGGCTGCCACGGGGCCACGAGGGGCAGCGAGGGGGCCACGAAGGGCTGCAACGGGGACACGAAATGCAGCGAGGGGGCCACGAAGGGATGCAACGGGGCCACGAAGGGCAGCGAGGGGGCCACGAAGGGCTGCAACGGGGCCACGAAGGGCAGCGAGGGGGCCACGAAGGGCTGCAACGGGGCCACGAAGGGCAGCGAGGAGACCACGAAGGGCTGCAACGAGGCCACGAAGGGCAGCGAGATGCAGATGTTTTGTATAATATGCGAGGGAGTCCTGAGCGTGAGCGCGACTCCTGGGTGCCTGAGTGTCGGGAGAGCGGCGCTTGAGTAAATTGCAAGATCTTCGAACGCAAGGGCGATATGCTTCAGTAAATTGCAAGCAAGTCTCCAGCGAGAGCGCGACTCCAGAGCGCAGAGAGAACGATTCCGGAATAAGTTGTAAGGAGGTCCCAAGCGACGGCGCGATTCCTGAATAAAATGCGAGGAAGTCTCGGGAGGGAGCGCGATTCTTCAATCAATTGTGAGGAAGTATCAGGCGGGAGCCGCTATTGTTGTAAACCGGGGGCCAACAACACAGTTTGAGCCTCAAGATTTTCCCTGATACAAAACAAAGTGCGAGCCCCAGAAGGGGGCTCCTCAATTGAAAAATACTACGTGCACCAGGCGGGAGGATTAACAAAAACATGAACAACAACAACAACAACAACAACAACAATCACTTTACCCGAACGCTCAGTGTTCTCACCAGTGCCAGGGTTTTCATGCGACGCCAGCCAATACCCCCACTTTGTGGGGGGGCAATGCAAGCTCTACCAAATATCCACACGACTCTTCGCCACCACCCACACCCAGCTTCCCGCCCTATGACGTTCGGACACTTCACTTCGTGGCCTGCGGACGACCGTGGCTACTACACTGGCGTGGAGTACACACCCACAGAAGTTGTTAAGCCTACGTTCGTACACCCACAGAAGTTGTTAAGCCTTGTTAACCCACAGAAGTTGTTAAGCCTTCCACAGAACATCTGTTGCATATGATGCATATGGTACATGATACACATGATACACATGATACGTACTCGCAAGGGAAGACGTGCAGGTGTTTTTCGAGGACCCAATGGTTTTTGGAGATTTCGGCGTGCGCGCGCAAAAAACGAATGTGTCCCGCATGGTATTA
>CAUYUJ010003379.1:57500-62500 GCA_963575745.1 Prorocentrum cordatum | reverse complement strand
TCACGTTAAAACTGGTCCGTGTAGTCGCCCATGCGGCGGTAGGCCTCCTGCACCGCGGTGTTATCCTGGCACTCCTCCTTCCGGGCACGTTTGCGTCCCAGGTGGGCGTCTGCAATCCCCGAGGCTTCCAGGACACCCCTCTTCAGCCTTCCCACATCCTCCTCCGCCTCCTCGTCCAGCGCGTCGAGTCACTTCTGGACTCCGTCCTGCGCCTCGGTGCCCCTCACCATGCCCTCCTTCTTCTCCAGGGTGGCACCCGGGCCGCCCAGCATGCGAGCGCGCATGGCCTCGAATTCGAGGACGCCATAGGCCCGCGCCATGCGCTTCAGCGACTTCATGGATAGGCCGAGCCGCAACAAAGGCTCGATGTCCGTTACCTCCGTCACGGTCTGGGCCTCGGTCAGCTGGGGCCCCTGGTCCTCCGCGTCCACTTCGGGCCGAGGGTCGTTCTCCTCATTACTGGGAGGTTATTCATCGAGGGGCGGGGGTGGCGCACGGGGCGGCCCTGGCACCACCCCCGCCTCCCTCGCCATTGGGCGGCCCACCTCCCTCGCCACTTCTTCAGTGGCTGGGGGGGGGGCGCCTGTGCTCTCGGGGCCGATGCCCACCCCCGCGCCTTCCGTTGACCTCCGCAAGGCAAGCAAGCCTTCCTCTGAGAGCGCGAACCCCACCAGGACGTCCATGCCCTCATTGGTGTAGTCAAAGCTCGCACGGAACTTCGCCACCCGCTTGGCGGCATGGTCGATGGAGCCTGGGCCCTTGTTCGCGCGCGCAGCGCGCGTCACGGCCTCGTGCTCGGAGATGCCCTCCGACGTCGCCACGCAGTTCGAGCGCATGTACAGCTTGTACTGCCCCTCTTTGCCCCCCCTCAGTTCGGGGTATTTCTCGTTGTCCTCCTTGGCCATCGCATAGCGGCGCATCTCCGCACAGCTGAGCTCGTTCACGTACTCCACCGCCATAATCTTCCAGTCGTCCAGCGCCGTGCAGCTCCGACACAAGCCCAGGCGGTGCGGCGGTACCCAATATGCGCCCATGCAGTGGACGTAGCCCGCCTCAGCGTAGTTCTCCTCCGTCATCATCTCTACGTCTTCGAGCGCGGCTGGCGTGCCGTCGCTCGACTGGGGGACCTGGCCGTAGACGGCGTTGTTGCTGCGTCGGCGGTGGCGCTTGCCCCCACGGCCGCTGAGGGCTCCCGTGGTCGCAGCACGCGGGGCCTCGCTGGCGGCCCCGTCGTCTACGGCGCGCTCGCCGTCTGCCGCGCTGCGCGCCCCACGGCCGCCGCGGCCACCCACAGCATGCTCCCTCAGCTGAAGGTTGTGGAGCGCGAGGGTGAGCGCGTCCAGCCCGCGCCGCTGCTCTGTGGTGAAGTCGGCATACGTGGCTGCCGCCGCCAGGGCGGCTGACGTCACTGGCACCACCGCCAATGCAGGCATCGCCGAGGCACCATCGGAGGCGGCGACGCTGGGGGTGGCCCCCGTACCGCCACCTCCATCGGCGTCCTCAGCGGGGGTAGCTGATCCCGCGTGCACCGTCGGTGCCGTCCGAAAGGTCGCCGCCTCGGACACCATGTCGCACTCCTCGCCTTCGCTCTCCGACAAGCTTATCTGCTGGACAGCCTTGCTTTGGAGGTTGGCGCCTCCCCCGTGGCGCACGTCTTTGCGGGCCACGGCGTCGGCACAGGCTTCGAGAACTTGGGCGCCATCACTTGGTCGGGTGGATTGCACGAGAGGTGCAGCTCGAGAGAATGCGCGAGGCAGTTACTCACGAGCCAAACAGCTGACGGGGGGGAGAGGGGATGGGGAGAGGCTGCACACCGAACCAAAATGGGGCGGCCAATTGCCAGGGCGGGACAAAGGTGACACAGGAAGACTATGGGCTGAAGCCAACGGTTCCAGGTGCGTGGGACCCGTTCATTATGCTGGCGGAAAACGGCCTGACCCCCGTTCGGGACCCTGGGCGGGCGGGAGAGGGGGGAGAGGGGCGAGGAAACCACGTCGCGGGCGGGCGACAAAGCGGGCGGCGGGCCGCCGACGGCCCCAGGACCCGCGGGGAGGCCCCGATCTCCAACGCCTCTTGACGCCTCTTTAGCCAGCGGCCTTGGACAGGTGCTATTGGTTGCATGAAGGCTCATCCCAGATGGGCTGCGGGACCACCTCATGCCAGAGATAACGAGCATCAAAGATGTGGCATGCCGAGACCACAACATGCACAAAGCGAGGAGGCAACACACCATGGCGTGCAGACCAAACATGACACTACAGTAGCGCGCTGTGTGCGCGACCAGGAGACTGAGCGAAACCTTGCACACTGCAGATGTGGCTAATTTTTTATGACCACTCAGGGCTGCGGGAAAGGGAGAGGGGAGAGGAGGGTCAGTACTCACACGCAAGCGGGGCGGGGCCACAGCTAGTCAAGACTGGACGCTCGGGGCGGCCCCTGCATCCAGTCTCGCTGCGTCCTCCGTCGCCAGGGCGACCTGCTCCGCAATTTGGCCCTGCAAGGCGTTGGCTACTGCCGATCGCAGGGCTGCACGAGCCGCGGGCCGTTCGGCTTCCGCCAATTCCCCTACGGCACGGCGCAGCCACGTCTCCGCCTCTGCGCCCCAGCGGCCGTTGACATCTAGGACAAAGGGCACCAGGCCCGAAACTGGGTACCTACGGTGCTTCACTTTCCCTCTGCGCTGCAGGGCTGCCTGGCGCGGCCGCCCCGTCTGAGCCACTGCCACCTCGTCCACCAAGCTGATGTCAAGGCAAACTCGACCATGGATGCCTCGATGGTAGACCACGTCCAATGTGGCCGCGCCTTGCACCTCCGTGCACCACTCTGGGATGACCTGCTCCAGCAGGGCATGATGGCCCACCCCGCGCAGCCAGAACGCCACGGCGTCTCGAATGGCATTGTGGCGGCGCGTCGGGCCCCCTCCCCTGGGACAGTTGAGCGCATGAGCGCCCCAAACGTCCACCGCGCGGCCGCACGTCGGACCACGCTGCGCCATCGCGCGGGTGGGCGCTGCTGATCGGTTCAGGCACGTGCGCTCGGACTGCAGCAGCGGCAGGTGCATGCGCCTCTTGGCAGCAATGCAGAACGCGCGATCGGCGAGGGGCGAGGCCCCCTCGAAATTATCCAACCAGGCGCCCGCTGAGCTGCCCGAGGCACTGTGCACCGCCGCCGCTGCCGTCACTGGCAGCGCGGCCGTGAACGTCTTGGTGTCGTGGTCCCGCACGTGCTGGGTGCACGTCTTCTGGCACTTTCCCTTCCGCCCCTCCAGAAGGCCCTGCCAGCGGTCGTTCTGAGGGCGACGGGCGCCAGCCAGCCGCCCCTGCTCCTCGTCTGCTGCTGGGAGGGCACGGCCATGGCCTGGCCACCTCCGAAAGAGGCCGATCGTCGTCGATTCTCGGAGCTCCTGGGCTGCCGCGTGAATCCCAGCTTCCCAGGATGCCAGGAGGGCGGCTGGGCCGCGCTGCTCAGCGCTGCCACAGCCCAGGCCTCCGTCGCTGACCTCCATGAAGATCTGCTCTCTGGGGGCCGCCGTGACCCCGAGCAAGGCGTTGACGAAGGCGACCACTCCGTCATCCACCCTGCGGCTCCACGCCGCCGTGAGCGGGAGCACCCGCTGGATGTGGACGCAGGCGCCCCTCGACCAGATCCGCATCAACTGGAATGCGTCGAAGGCAGAGAGCCCATGCATGCGCAGCGTCAGCAGCTCCTTGAAGTAGCGGTCCTGCTTCTGGAGGAAGGCTTCGCCGCAGGGGGATGGCGCGGCGGCGCTCGGGGCGGCCCCGGCGCCGCCAGCCTGCCCGCGCCCTCCCTCGTCGAGGTCCTCTGGGACGGCGAAGTCCGCGAGTGGGACGCCCCTCCAGTCGGTGTCCACGTCGTGGTTCGCGTAGGCCAGGGTGGACCCCACCGCCTTGAGCTGCTGGACGCGGCACTGGGCGCACTCTGCAAACTCGGGCGGCAAGACAGCTCGGGCGTCGAGGGACCATATCTGGGTCTTGGACATATTGAGCTTCATCCCGTGGGCTTCGACGCGGGCGCGCCACGCATCCAAGCCACGGAACACGGCGGCCGCGGTGCCCACGAAGTACGCGTCGCCCAGGAAGGCCAAGCAGCCCCCTTCCATGTCCACCGCGCGCACGGCCACGCGGCCGATGCTGAGGGCATCCGCGGCACCGACCGCGTAGAAGCCTGGGCTCATCGGGCAGCCCTGGTCGACTGGTCGACCAGCTGGGCGGGTTGCGCCCCGCCCCCCGCCAAGTGGCCTGTTCGGGCGGGGGGCCAGGCTTCCGCCAACGGGGCCAGCACAGGCACCTTGGTGCGCACGGCCTCCTCCACCAGGTCGCGGGGGATGTTGCTGAACGCATCCCCGAGGTCCACCGCCGCAACCCACTTGCCTGGGCTCGAGTTGGCCATCGTGCATAGGCGTCGATGGAGCGCACCACATCCGTCCTTGGCGAGGCCGAACTGCTGGTCTCCCACCGCCGTCCGCATGTCCTTGTGGCGGACTTCGGCGGCACTGCGGCCCACCATGCGGCGGGTGACGTTTCCACAGCCCAGGACTCGCACATCCCCACGGGTTGCCTTGGGGATGCCTGCGAGGCGCGCCGCCGTCATGGCGGCTAGCGCCTCGGAGGGGAGGTCCCCGATGGCCAGTCGAGCCAGCGTGTTGGCCACCGCCTCTGCTCCATCCTCGTCGTGCTTGAGAGGGGCCCAGTGCTCGTAGCGTCCTCCTCCAGGCCCCGCCCCTCCACGGCGGGGGAAGCGGCCAAACTGACGTTTAAGGTTGTTGGCCACACGGCGGTGTAATTCTGCTGCGCCGTCGAGCTCGCGGGGAGCTGCGGCTGGCGGCATCGCCACGTCGGCCCCCGCCCCTGCGGCACCTCTCCCTGGTCCACGCGGGGCGGCCCCAGTGCCAGGGAGAGAGCCCCACTCGCCTGGACGAGGCGCCTCGGGCTGCTGGGTGGTGCTGAACTTCCTCACCACCGCCGCTGCGTCCGCCATGT
>CAUYUJ010003379.1:45000-52500 GCA_963575745.1 Prorocentrum cordatum | reverse complement strand
ATGCGACGCGAGACAATACCCCCACTTCGGGGGGGGGAGTTCAAGCTCTACCAAATATCCAAACGACTCTTCGCGACCACCCAAACCCAGCTTCCCGCCCTATGACGTTGGGACACTTCACTTCGTGGCGTGCGGACGACCGTGGCTACTACACTGGCGTGGGGTACACACCCACAGAACTTGGTCACTTATTCGGGGCGCGCGTGTGCCCAGCATCCTGCAATTGTGACATACAATACATGACACAGACAGACAGAGAGAGAGACAGAGAGCAGACAGAGAGAGAGACAGAGAGAGCGGAGTTGGTCACATTTTTGGGGCAAGTTCCTGAGATCGTCGTGTTTTTTGTTGGTCTTGCGCGCGCGAATGTCCACTTTACTTTTTTTTTGCAAGGGAGTATTGAAATTTGATTATGTAAGAACAAGAAAAAGTAGCTCGCGCGAGCTCATGTAACATAAATGTTGAAAAACCATTGGTTTTGTGGGAGTCGGACAGCGCGCGCGGGATGAAATTTGGACATTTTTTTTTGAAAAACCATTGGGTTTTTGATGTTTTTATGTTGAAATCGTTACGAAACCTAAGGTTCTGGAAGGATTTCGTCTTGCGCGCGCGAATGTCCACTTTACCTTATTTTTTGCAAGGGATTATTGAAATTTGATTATGTTAGAACAAGAAAAAGTAGCTCGCGCGAGCTCATGTAACATAAATGTTGAAAAACCATTGGTTTTGTGGGATTCGGACAGCGCGCGCGGAAGGACATTTTGACATTTTTTTCTTACAAAACCATTGGGTTTTTGATGTTTTTATGTTAAAATCGTTACGAAACCTAAGGTTTTGGAAGGATTTCGTCTTGCGCGCACGAATGTCCACTTTACCTTATTTTTTGCAAGGGATTCTTGCAATTTGATCAAGTAAGAACAAGAATTTTCATTTTCTATTGTTTTTTGCAAGGGAAAACGAGCGTCAACAAAAAACCGGATCCGGAGCTCATCCACTTTTCTGAAGCTTTCGCGAAAAAATGATGAAAATGTAGCTGCGGCCTAGGCGCGGCGCAGAGGTCGCGCACCAGGGGTCCCAACAATAATAATTCTTTAGAAGGAATAATGTTCAACAACAACAACAACAACAACAGCATTATGTTGTTCCCCCTCCCCCTCCTCCTCCCCTTCCTCCCCTTCCTCTGAGGGAAGACAATGAGGTGGACACATCGACGATTGATCGGCGATAGGCCAACGATAGCAAATCCGCAGGTTCCTAGGCGGGTTGGGATATCGGGCCCCTATCTGTGACGAATGGGCGATCGGGGGTCGATACATCCCCACCCACCCACCCGAGCCTATCCCCCTTAGCGTTGCCCTTGATCCTCTCCTTCCTCCTCCCCATCTGCTCCCCACCGCTCTCCTCCTCCTCCGCATGGGCCCTCTTCAGAGGCTCTTTGGGCGCTCGTGGGGCGATCTTTGGCACTCCAGGGGTCATCCTGGGGCCCTCTTGGAACTAGCTTGGGGCCATATTGAACCATCTTGAGGACATCCTGCAGGCTCAGAGGTCCATCGGACGCGAAAAGGCGAGAAGGCAAAAGGCAGTGATTCCGCTTTGGCTTTTGACGGATGTTAGCCTCTTAGGAGGGCTCCTTAGGGGTTCCGAGAGCACTTGAAGCCGTCTGTTGGCCCTCTTGGGACGTCTTAAAGGCAGCTGGGCCCGCTTTGATGCGTCTTGCAGCCATCCTCCGCACACTCGCGAACGAACTAGGGGGCAATCAGCGGCACGCCGCGGAAGCGACCAAGGGGATGGACACCACAGTGATCATGCCGAGCGTGAAGAACAGCCGGCCCGCGGCCGAGTCTCGCTCGTGCACCTCACGAGCTAAGCGCCGTGTCCGCCGCCGCCTGCTCTTGCTCTCCTCCTCCTCCTCCTCTTCCTCCTCCTCTTCCTCCTCCTCCTCCTCCTCCTCATCATCATCATCCTCCTCCTCCTCGTCTTGCTCTACTCCTCTTGCTCACCTCTTCTTCCTCCTCCTTTTCCTCCTGCTGCTTCTCGTCCTCCTCCTCCTCCTCCTTCTCCTCCTCCTCCTCCCCCTCCTCCTCCTCCTCCTCCTCCCCCTCCTCCTCCTCCTCCTCCTTCTCCTCCTCCTCTTTCTCCTCGTCCTCCTCCTCCTCATCATCATCGTCATCACCATCAACAACAACAACAACAACAACAACAACAACAACAACAACAACAACAACAACAACAATAACAACAACAACAACAACAACAACAACAACAACAACAACAGTCATATTAAGACTGATCGCTCTTATATGCGCGCGCGTCACTCAATATGTAAATCCCAAACCCTCGATACCCACCCTCTTCGTCTTCGGTCATACCCCTTTGGGTGTATATCTTTTTTACTCGCCACGTGTAGTTGGCGCAGCCCCTAAAACAGGAGGAGCAGGGGGAAGGAGGAAGGGAGAGCGAGGAGGAAAAGAGTGGGGGGAGGGAGGGAGGAGGGATCAAGAAGAATTATTCTTCAGTATTGAGAGTTCAGCAGGGCTCATTTGTGAGGGAGGTCCCAGGCGGGAGCGCCGCTCCCGGAGTAATGCGCGAGGAAGTCTCAGGCGGGAGCGCCTCCGCCTGAGTAAACTGCGAGGAAGTCCCAGGCGGGGGCGGGGGTCCTGAGTAAGTGTGGAGAAATATCAGGCGGGAGCCGTTGTTGTTGTAGTCCGGGGGGCCAACAACACAGTTCGATGCTCAGTTGCGAAGGAGGTCCCAAGCGGGAGCGCCGCTCCCGGAGTAATTTGCGAGGAAGTCTCAGGCGGGAGCGCCTCCGCCTGAGTAAACTGCGAGGAAGTCCCAAGCGGGGGCGGGGGTCCGGAGTAATTTGCGAAGAAGTCTCAGGCGGGAGCGCCTCCGCCTGAGTAAACTGCGAGGAAGTCCCAAGCGGGGGCGGGGGTCCTGAGTACATTTGGAGGAAGTATCAGGCGGGAGCCGTTGTTGTTGTTGTCCGGGGGGCCAACAACGCAGTTTGATGCCCACGACTTTCCCTGATAAAAAACAGGGTGCGAGCCCCGGAAGGGGCACTTCAATTGAAAAAATACAATGTCCGCCGGAGGGGGGGATCAACAATAATTATTCTTCAGTAATTAGAGTTCAACAACAACAACAACAACAACAACAACAACAACAACAACAACAACAATCATTTTACCCGAACGCTCAGTGTTCTCACCAGTGCCAGGGTTTTCATGCGACGCGAGACAATACCCCCACTTCGTGGGGGGGCAGTTCAAGCTCTACCAAATATCCAAACGACTCTTCGCGACCACCCAAACCCAGCTTCCCGCCCTATGACGTTGGGACACTTCACTTCGTGGCGTGCGGACGACCGTGGCTACTACACTGGCGTGGGGTACACACCCACAGAACTTGGTCACTTATTCGGGGCGCGCGTGTGCCCAGCATCCTGCAATTGTGACATACAATACATGACACAGACAGACAGAGAGAGAGACAGAGAGCAGACAGAGAGAGAGACAGAGAGAGCGGAGTTGGTCACATTTTTGGGGCAAGTTCCTGAGATCGTCGTGTTTTTTGTTGGTCTTGCGCGCGCGAATGTCCACTTTACTTTTTTTTGCAAGGGAATGAAATTTGATTATGTTAGAACAAGAAAAAGTAGCTCGCGCGAGCTCATGTAACATAAATGTTGAAAAACCATTGGTTTTGTGGGAGTCGGACAGCGCGCGCGGGATGAAATTTGGACATTTTTTTTTGAAAAACCATTGGGTTTTTGATGTTTTTATGTTGAAATCGTTACGAAACCTAAGGTTCTGGAAGGATTTCGTCTTGCGCGCGCGAATGTCCACTTTACCTTATTTTTTGCAAGGGATTATTGAAATTTGATTATGTTAGAACAAGAAAAAGTAGCTCGCGCGAGCTCATGTAACATAAATGTTGAAAAACCATTGGTTTTGTGGGATTCGGACAGCGCGCGCGGAAGGACATTTTGACAATTTTTTCTTAAAAAACCATTGGGTTTTTGATGTTTTTATGTTAAAATCGTTACGAAACCTAAGGTTTTGGAAGGATTTCGTCTTGCGCGCACGAATGTCCACTTTACCTTATTTTTTGCAAGGGATTCTTGCAATTTGATCAAGTAAGAACAAGAATTTTCATTTTATAGTGTTTTTTGCAAGGGAAAACGGAGTACAACAAAACAACCGGATCCGGTAATAATTCACTTTTCTGAAGCTTTCGCTAAAAAATGATGAAAATGTAGCTGCGGCCTAGGTTTTGGAGGGGGGTCGCGCACCAGGGGTCCCAACAATAATTATTCTTTAGAAGTAATAATGTTCAACAACAACAACAACAACAATCATTTTACCCGAACGCGTGGTGTTCTCCCCAGTGCCAGGGTTTTCATACGACACCAGGCAATACCCCCACTTCGTGGGGGGGCATTACAAGCTCTACCAAATATCCAAACGACTCTTCGCGACCACCCAAACCCAGCTTCCCGCCCTATGACGTTGGGACACTTCACTTCGTGGCGTGCGGACGACCGTGGCTACTACACTGGCGTGGGGTACACACCCACAGAACCCAATGGTTTTTGGAGATTTCGGCGTGCGCGCGCGAAGAAAAAACGAATGTGTCCCGCATGGTATTATTTGACAGGGATGATGGCCCTGGCAGGTGCGCAACCGTTGTCGCAGAAGTTCGAAAAAGTTGCTCGCAAAAGCCCGTTTGACAGAAATGTTTAAAAAGTGTTGGGTTTCCTACGAATCCGCAAGAGCGCGCGGGATGAGATTTTGACATTTTTTTGTTGAAAAACCATTGGTTTTTTGATGTTTTTATGTTAAAATCGCTCCGAACACTAAGCTTTTGGAAGGATTTCGTCTTGCGCGCGCGAATGTCCACTTTACCTTATTTTTTGCAAGGGATTCTTGAAATTTGATTATATTAGAACAAGAAATGTCATTTTATAGTGTTTTTTGCAAGGGAAAACGGATTACAACAAAACAACCGGATCTTGATCAACTCGAATTACCTGAGGCTTCCTCACGAAAATGATGAAAACGTGGCTGCGGCCTAGGCGCGGCGGGGGGGGCGCGCACCAGGGGGCCCAACAATAATTATTCTTTAGAATTAATAATGTTCAACAACAACAACAACAACAACAACAACAACAACAACAACAACAACAACAACAACAACAACAATCATTTTACCCGAACGCGTGGTGTTCTCCCCAGTGCCAGGGTTTTCATACGACACCAGGCAATACCCCCACTTCGTGGGGGGGCATTACAAGCTCTACCAAATATCCAAACGACTCTTCGCGACCACCCAAACCCAGCTTCCCGCCCTATGACGTTGGGACACTTCACTTCGTGGCGTGCGGACGACCGTGGCTACTACACTGGCGTGGGGTACACACCCACAGAACTTGGTCACTTATTCGGGGCGCGCATGTGCCCAGCATGGTGCAATTGTGCCATACAATACATAATACAGAGAGACAGAGAGAGAGACAGAGAGCAGACAGCGCGCGCGGGTGGAAATTTTGAAAAGTCGTGCAGGTGTTTTTCGAGGACCTACGGTGCGATTCGTGTGATTTTATGATGCGCGGTGCTAAAATTCTTAAGAACCCAATGGTTTTTGGAGATTTCGGCGTGCGCGCGCGAAGAAAAAACGAATGTGTCCCGCATGGTATTATTTGACAGGGATGATGGCCCTGGCAGGTGCGCAACCGTTGTCGCAGAAGTTCGAAAAAGTTGCTCGCAAAAGCCCGTTTGACAGAAATGTTTAAAAAGTGTTGGTTTCCTACGAATCCGCAAGAGCGCGCGGGATGAGATTTTGACATTTTTTTGTTGAAAAACCATTGGTTTTTTGATGTTTTTATGTTAAAATCGCTCCGAACACTAAGCTTTTGGAAGGATTTCGTCTTGCGCGCGCGAATGTCCACTTTACCTTATTTTTTGCAAGGGATTCTTGAAATTTGATTATATTAGAACAAGAAATGTCATTTTATAGTGTTTTTTGCAAGGGAAAGCGGGGGGGAACAAAACAACCGGATCTTGATCACATCGAATTACCTGAGGCTTCCTCACGAAAATGATGAAAATGTAGCTGCGGCCTAGGCGGCGCAGGGGGGCCGTGCACCAGGGGTCCCAACAATAATTATTTTTTAGAATTAATAATGTTCAACAACAACAACAACAATCACAACGACAACAACAAGGTTAAGGCCGGCATGGCCCCCCCGGGGTGCGGGAGCGGATCCGCCGGTTCCACCACAGTGGAGGAGGCTGGCACTGCCCCCCCGGTCAATCCGAAGGGGGGGGGGGGGGGAGCGAACAACACAACACAACATCCTAGAGAATCCTTAGGAAATCCTTAGGAATCCCCAGGGAATCCTTAGGGAATCCTTAAACATCCTTAGGGAATCCTTAAGAATCCCTAGGGAATCCTTAAAAATCCATAGGGGATCTTTAGGACATCCATACAAATCCGTAGTTAATCCCTAGAGAATCCTTAGGGAATCCTGAACGAATCCCTAGGGAATCCTTAAGGAATCTTGAAGGAATCCCTAGGGAATCCCGAGGGAATCCTTCGGGAATCTTTAAAGAATCCTGCAAAAATCCGGAAGAATCCCTCAGGGATCCTTAGGGAATCTTTAAGAATCCCTCGGGGATCCTTAGAGAATCCTTGGGGGATCTTCAAGAATCCCTAGGGGATCCTGAAGGGATCCTTGCGGAATCCTTAAGAATCCTTCAGGAATCCTTCAGAATCCCCCAGGAATCTTTAAGATCCTCAGGGAATCCCTACTGAATCCTTAAGAATCCTCAGGGAGTCCTCAGGGAATCCTTCAGAATCCCTCAGGAATTCTTAAGAACCCTGGAAGAATCCTTAAGACTCCCTGATCCCTATGGACTCCTTAAGCATCCCTAAGGAATCCTTGAGATTCCTTCAGGAATCCGTGAGAATCCTGCAGGAATCCTCAAGAATCCCTAGAAAGAATCCCTCAGAATCCTTAGGGGATCCGGACGAATCCATCAGGAATCCTTAAAGGAATCCTTACGAATCCCTAAGGAATCCTTAAGAATCCCTAGGGGATCCTGAAGGGATCCTTAAGAATCCCGAGGGAATCTCTAGGGAATCCTTAAGAATCCTTAAGGAATCCCTTTCTGGGAATCCTTAAGGAATCCAAAGGGATCCTCTGGGAATCCTCCGGGAATCCATCAGAATCCGTAAGGAATCCCCAAGGGATCCTGAAGAACCCTTGGGGCACCCTTCAGAATCCCTAAGGAATCCTTCGGGAATCCTGAAGAATCCTTCGGGACTCCTTAGGAAATCCTGAAGATTCCTGAAAAATCCTTGGGAATCCTCAAGGAATTCGTAGGGAACCCTAAGAATCCTGAGGGGATCCTTATGGAATCCTTAAGAATCCGGAGGGGACCCTTCAGAATCCATAGGGGATCCTTAAGAATCCCTAGGGAATCCTTAGGGAATCCCTAG
>CAUYUJ010003379.1:0-40000 GCA_963575745.1 Prorocentrum cordatum | reverse complement strand
CACGTTCGGCTCTCGTCTACCTCCCCAGACCCCCGAAGTCCTGTTGCTCCCAACCATCCTGTGGTGTTGGGTCCTCGTTTTGAAGAGACAGCGCCCCGCGTCTCCTCCATCCTCCTCCCTCCTCCTCCCATCCCTGCCCCTGCCCTCCGCACCGAACACAACGCTTCGTGGCCCCATGTGAAGCTCCACCGAAGGCCCCGGTGGCTGTGATCACATGCGTCCCGCGCCACCCAGTACTGCGCTTCGTGGCCCCATAGGGAGCTCCACCGAAGGCCCCAGTGGCTGTAATCACATGCGTCCCGCGCCACCCGGTACGGTGGCCCCATAGGGAGTTCCACAGAGGGCTCCAGTGACTCTGATCACATGCGTCCCGCGCCACCCAGTACGGCGCTTCGTGGCCCCATAGGGTGCTCTACCGAAGGCCCCACGGGCTGTGATCACATGCGTCCAGCGCAACCCAGTACAGTGCTTCGTGGTCCCATAGGGAGCTCCACAGAGGGCCCCAGTGGCTGTGATCGCATGCGTCCTGTGCAACCCAGTACGGCGTTTCGTGGCCCCATAGAGAGCTCCACCGAAGGCCCCAGTTGGTGTGATCTGACGCGTCCCGCGCCACCCAGTACGGCGTTTCGCGGCCCCATGGGGAGCTGCACCGAAGGCCCCAGTGAATGTGATCACATGCCTCCCGCGCCACACAGTACGGCGTTTCGTGGCCCCACTTGGAGCTCCACCGAAGGCCCCAGTGGCTGTGATCACATGCGTCCCACGCCACCCAGTATGGCGCTTCGTGGCCCCATAGGGAGCTCCACCGAAGGCCCCAATTGCTGTGATCACATGCGTCCCGCGCCACCCAGCCTGGCGTTTCGTGGCCCCAGAGAAGCTCCACCAAAGGCTCCAGTGGCTGTGATCACATGCGTCCCGCGCCACCCAGTGCGTTTCGTTGCCCTGTAGGGAGCCCCACCGAAGGACGCAGTGACTGTGACCACATGCGTCCGCATCACCCAGTACAGCGTTTTGTGGCCCGATGGCCACATCGGGAGCTCGAAGGCCCCAGTGGCTGTAATCACATGCGTCCCGCGCCACCCAGTGCGTTTCGTAGCCCCGTAGGGAGCCCCACCGAAGGACGCAGTGACTGTGATCACATGCGTCCGCGTCACCCAGTAAAGCGTTTTGTGGCCCCATGCCTCCATAGGGAGCTCAACCGAAGGCCCCAGTTGCTGCGAGCACATGCGTCCATGCCACCCATTACAGCGTTTCGTGGCCTGCCCCTAAGAGAACTCCACAGGAGGCCTTGGCGGCGGTGTCCACATGCGCCCCCCCGCCCATGTAGGCATACCCTCACACGTGTCGTGGCCCCATAGGGGGCTCACCCTCCTTCGTCCCACCTGCCTTGCGGTATTCACAATTGCATTTGGGTCCTTCGCCAAGATAGCTGTTCATGACGTGGGCCTCTGGAGATCTCGACCCATTCCCCGGGACTGGTCTTTCATCTTGAATCGTTAATTGACAGTCCCGAGGCCTGGCGAGGGTCCCCAGAAGCCGAAAATGACCAAAACCCTCTTGTTGTCATTCATTGCATGACCCGATCGGGGGTTGCCCCCAGCTTCTCGACCAACTCTTGAGCCCCTGGAGCCCTCTGGGCCTCGTGAGGGGTGCTCTGAAGGCCGCGTGGCCTCCTTGGAGAGATCCTGGGGGCATCTTTTGCTTTTGGCGGCGCGCACAACGGGGTAGGGGGAAGGGGGAAGGCTTCTTAGAAGCAGTACTGCTTCCCAGAAAGCGCGATCCTTACATCTACAGACAAGGCCCGCCCGCGCCATCCAAGAGTCAGGGGTGCTTCGAAGAAGCCTCCCCCCCTCTACCCCCCTCTGCGCGTGGCCGACTCTCGAGGACCTCAAAAGGGTTCCTGGGATCGTTCTTGGTTACCAACGACGTTTCCCCGTGTTCTCATGTTTGAAATTCGGAGCGGCTCGGGGCCCTCTTGGGGCCCCCTGGGACCCTCTTGCGTGCCTTTTGGGGCCCGCCTGGCCGGGCTGCCTCGGGGCGTTCCTGAGCCCGCCTTGAGGCTCTTTTGACTACCAACCAGACCACCCCAACCTAACCCGAAGACCTCAATTTCGGGTTGGGGAGGGGGGGTCAAGATGTGCCCACTGGAAATGGAGGGCACATCGAGGCCTTCGGGTTGACTTGGGGTGGCTTGGTGGGTGGTGAGCTTTTGGGGCCCTACTAAATCTCTTGTGGAGCCCTCTTGGGGCACCGCTGTCGGGAGCGGCCAAGAGGGGGGTGTCCAAGAGGGAGGGGTGCGAATCATGACCGGCGGCATGTGCGCGGCCCAGCGGGGGGGCCAGGGGCGTGGTGAAATGAGACGAGGCGCCATGAAATCCGGGGATATATCGTGGCCCCCGCCATGATATCCCCCCCCCCGGGTCATCACCCCCCTCTTTTTTGGACGCCCGAAATGGATACGGAAAGAATGGGTACAATGCCCAACAACAAATGTTGTCCCAAACCAACAGCGGCCGCTGTTGGGCAGGCGGCCTCCAGTCCCGAATGGACACAGGCCGCGGCGGCGTGGACAGCGAGTCCTGTTCAAGAGAAACCAGATCCGCTGTTGGGCATTGTACCCATTCTTTCCGTGCCCATTTCGTTCGTGCAGACTGTTTGCATTGACCCCGTCTCTTGAGCCCCGACCTACCCCCCTCTGCGCGTGGCCGGCGAGGGGCGACACGCGCCCAGGGAAAGGAGGAGGAGGAGGAGGAGGAGGAGGAGGAGGGAGGAGGGAGGAGGGAGGAGGGAGGGAGGGAGGAGGGAGGAGGGAGGAGGGAGGAGGGGAGGAGAGGAAGAGGAGGAGGAGGAGGAGGAGGGAGGAGGAGGAGGAGGAGGAGGAGGAGGAGAGAGGAGGAGGAGGAGGAGGAGAGGAACTCCTGTTGGGCATTGTACCCACTCTTTCCGTGCCCATTTCGCTCGTGCAAATCTTCGCCGCCCCCGACGTTGGCGACTGGGCCCTGCTCCCGGCCCTCGCCCGGGGCCGGCCGCGCCGCGGCAGGCCCCGGGCGGGCCGCGGAGGGCGGGCCGGAGGGGGGAGGAGGAGGAGGAGGAGGAGGAGGAGGAGGAGGAGGAGGAGGAGGAGGAAGAAGAAGAAGAAGAGAAGGAAGAAGAAGAAGAAGAAGGAGAAGAAGAAGGAGAAGAAGAAGAAGAAAGGATCAGGGAAGAGGGCGGGCCGCGGAGCGCGGAGGGCGGGCCGGAGGGGAGCGAGGGAAGACCTGGCGGGCACAAGCGGGGTGCAGCCGGGCCCGGGCCAGAAGAGCGCGCCTCGGGAGCAGGAGGCCCTCCAGCGGCCAGGGCACGCAGCACGTCCAAGGGCAGCCTCCCCAGGATGCGCAGGAGAGCACCCAGCAGGCACGAGGAACACTGGGGTGCCCTCCCCGAAGCGACCTCGATCTCATACCTCGGTCCGACTGCAGGTGCAGGGGGAAGGCTTCTCAGAAGGAGGCGGCCTGTTGGAAGGCGCTGGCCCTACATCCACAGACGAGGCCCTTGCCGTCTAAGACGAAGGGCGCCCAACTTCGCGCTCTGGCGCTGTGCGGAGTGCGACGCGCGAAGCGCGAATAACTTCGCGCTCTCGCGCCGACCCCCAGCTGAGAAGAGGAGGGACGAGAGGACGAGGAGGAATCGGAGCCGAGCCGCGAAGCGCGTAGCGCGAATAATTCCGCGCCCTCGAGAGCGCCCTTGGAGAAGCAGGGGTGCTGACATAAGAAGCTCTGCACGCTCCTCCTACCCCCCTCTGCGCGTGGCCGATCGCCGCCCTGGCCAGGCGCGGCACTCGGGGATCTACTGACCCCGGTCAATCCAAACCCGGGTCAATCAGGCTCCGCGGGATCCTGCAGGCTCTCCTGCACCCTAGCCCGGGTCGGCGCACTCTCTGGCCCTGCAGGACCCTGCAAGATCCAGCGCCCTCGGCGCCCTCTCCGACCCGCGGTTGCACTGACCCCCGTCGCTTGAGCCCCGAGGCCCCCCTCTGCGCGTGGCCGCCGTCTGCACCGACCCCCGCTTGCACTGATCCCCCCAGCTGACCCCCGTTTGAACTGACCCCCGTCTCTTGAGCCCCGAGGCCCCCCTCTGCGCGTGGCCGCCGTCTGCACCGACCCTGTCATGGTCCTGAGGCCCAAGAGCTGGGCAAGAAAGCCCGAAATGAGAAATTACACTAGATCTCAGGGACAGCTGGCACCCCCCAGAATGCACCCCCAGGACCTAGGCCTCCTAGATGGTGTCCAAGTTCGGAGGATCGCGCCGCATCGCCCATGCATCGGCGACGCATCGGCGATACATCGGCGGTACATCGGCGACGCCGACAATGTATCGGCGACGTCGGCGTAGAGAGCATCGGGCCCCACATCGAGCCGATTCGCCGATGCGCCACCGACGTGCTCGGACCCCATCTGGGAGGCCCAGACCCCCACGGGGTGCACCACCCGACCCGTCTGAGAGCACACCGCTGCCCGCGCGTTCCGCGTGCCACGGACGGGCGGCTGGCCGGGGTCGGGCGGCGAGCCCTGCGGCAGCCTCGCCCCCTACCCGTGCCCGCTCGCGAACTCCTTCTGGCTCCTGTCCAACGCCTGCGGGGGAGGGGGGGGGCGCCCCGCACGCCCATGCCACTCAGAGACTCGAGAGAACCTTGGGCCCCACTGAAGGGGCCCTGGGACACACACATAAATTCACGCAAATGAGAAGATTCCCCATATTTTCATATATTTTCTGGGTTTCTGTCTTCCCCCCCACTTCCCATATTTTCCCATATCTTCCTGGAGGTCGACGATGAAATGTGTCTATGTGTTTTTTCCCTCCTTGGCCCCACGCGCTCGGCGCGCTCGGCCTCCAGGAGGCCGGCCTCGAGCCGTGGGACTCTCGGGGGCGGCCCGGGGGGGGCGTCCGAGGGCGGGGTGTCGGGTGCTGCTAGAATGAAGGGGCACTGGGGCACACAAATCAATACACACAAACAAATACACACAAACAAAAAGATTCACCATTTTTCCCTACCTAGGCTCTGCCTAGAAGGGTTCTTACTCTGTTTGCTGAAAGGGCTGGGCAGTGGAACGCGCCCCGGGCGGTTCCCCCAGTATCCGCCCCGCGGTTCCCCCAGTGACGTTCCCTTAGCTTCGCGTTGCTTATCTCATCTTAGTCCCACCAGCCCTTTTGGGCGTGAGTGGTTTAGCGAGCTCTCTCTGTTCTCAACCCCCTAACCCCCTATCTTCCCCTTCGGGGAGGGGTTTACCCCTCCCCCTACCCCCTCCCCTGGACCTGGAGAGGGCGTCCCGAGTGGGATCAACGGGGTCTTTTTCGACTCCTGGGAGGGCCGAAAAACGACGACCCTCACGAGGATTCTGGCCCCCAAGGGGGGGGGGAGTTTGGCGCGTCTACTCCTCTTCGAATCATTGATTTTACTAGGGTTTTGCCCCCCTTTGGGACTTCTGAGGGGGCCGCGCCCATCGTCCTTCATAGCAAAATCATTGATTTTACGAAGGTTTTGGCCTCATGTTGTCCTTCTTCGGGGGCAGCTCTACTTCGCCCTTCTGAGGAGGTCGCAAGAGGCCCCAAGATGGCCCCAAGAGGCCCCCAGGAGGCTCCCAAGAGGCCTCCAAGAGGCCCCTCAGAGGCCCCCAAGAGGCCCCAAGAGGCCCCCAAGAGGCCCCCAAGAGGCCCCCGAGAGGCCCCAAGAGGCCCCCATAGGCCCCCAAGAGGCCCCCAAGAGGCCCCCAAGAGGCCCACAGAGGCTCCAAGAGGTCCCCAAGAGGCCCCACGAGGAGGCCGAACGACTCACACCAGGACGAGGGGCCCCAACGACTCACAACACGAAGAGCCCGAACGACTCACACCACAAGGAGGGGCCCGAGCGACTCACACCAGGACGAGGCGCCCGAACGACTCACACCACGAGGAGCCCGAACGACTCACACGCAAGGAGGCGCCCGCGCGACTCACAGGGCTCGGGCCAGCAGCTCGGTTGGCATCGTGCTTACTAGTGCTTGGAGATTGCGCAAAATCTTTCTTAGGATTGCTGCAACGCAAGGAGAAGCCTGAACGACTCATTCCAGAACGAGAGGCCCGAACGACCAACCCAAGGGAACCCCGAACCACCCACGCACAAGGAGGGGCCCGAAAGACTCATGCCACGAAGGACGAGGGGCCCCAACGACTCACACCACGAGAACCGGAACGACTCACAAAGGCTGGCGGCTACGTCGACGACGACGACAAGATCCACGCTTACGATGACAACGATGACTTCGACGACGACACTTCCATGGACGACGGCGTCGACGACCCAGCGATCTTTCCCGACTAGTCCTGCAGTGCGCACGCGGCACGAGATACTAAACTGATCAGGTTCGCCCATGGAGTCGGGCGCTGGCAGCAGGCGGCAGGTTCGGAGAGAGAGGTGGAAGAGAAGCAGAAGGAGAAACTCCCCTCCCAGATCGGTCCCCTTGAACAGATCTGAAGACTCATGGAACTCAGAGAGTGCCCGCGCTGAGCCAGACTGCAGGTCGTGCGAGTAGTTCGGGCCCTTCGCCCTGGGAGGAGCCGTTCGGGTTCCTCCTCGTATGAGTCGTTCAGGCCCCTCGCCGAGCGACTCACACATCGAGGAGGGGCTAGAACGACTCTGACCAGGAGAGGGGGCCCGAACAAATCACAACAGGAGGAGAGCACCGAAGGAATCCACTGCACCGTGGTAGCGGCCACACCGTCGATAAAACTGCCTGATCTCCCAGTGCAGCAAAGTAACGGCATCACACACTACTGATGCGGCGGTGAATCACACGGTAATCCCAGTACTGGACGAGAGACCACACACCATCGCAGCCCACTGCCGCACACCCGAAGAAACCTAACAATCTCCAAGAGCAAGAAGCAAAAACGGCGAGTACAGTAATCAGCAGCATCACCTGACCAGAATAAGCAGCACCAGTATAGATTATAGAAACCAGCATCGAAGAACTCACCAACGAATGTTAGGGTTGAATCAAATCCCAGAGCGCCCATTCCATGTCGCCCAGCAGCTCCTCGGACGACAGCCTCGATTTGAACATGTCAACGGTGGGGCCGAATGCTTCGCGGAGAAACGAGCGAGCGTCGCGCTTGACCAGCTCACCCCGCTCCCACTCGCCCCACACAGAATGAATGGCGCACGCGCCGTCTCCAGCCGTGGGCATCGTTTCCATCGGCTTCCCCTGCAATTCTCGCACCACTCGGGGCAAGGGCGCGTAGACCTCACGTAAGTCCACGACTGGCATCTCTGTGAGCTCTGCTGCACGCCCTCAGGCATTCGGAAGAAGAGCATCCGCGCGGAGCTAAACTCACTGCACAGCCAAATGGATGGGCACTGTCCGAGAGTGGCGTAGGCCAACTTGATGTGCCCCAGAATGACTACGGAAAATCTCTACGGAATCGCATGGCTTTCGACCCTCTGATGCCAAAACCCTTGTGGACCATAGCCTTCGTCGGACCCCCATTGAGGACCCGAGTATCTGGTCCCCACTCCCAGGAAACAGCGAAGACGAGATAACACGAAACGACCAAGATACTAGAACGCACCAGGGCTGTGCAAGGGGGCGGAGGCTCAGGCCAGCAGCTCGGTTGGCATCATGCTCACCAGAAGATGTACATTACGCATGATGTTTAGTATGTGTTCTGTCACTCTGGGTGAGCTATGCTCGTTACCTTTACAGATAACGCGGTTACCACAAGTTTAGATTCCAATGTCACGCGGGGTCACCTGTGGAGATTGGTTACGGCAAACGTCTCTTCATGTTTGTGGAGAGCGGGCAGAGTTTCTTTAATTCTCGCACATATCTCTTCTGCATGGAGCCGCGTGGGGCTCACTAGCGGGGCTACAAGACCTTGCCATCACAGAAGATTCAATGCGCGCTGGTACACCGCTTTCACACCCACAGACAAGGAGGCGCCCGAACGACTCACACTAGGACCAGGAGCCCGAACGACTCACACAGCGAGGAGCCCGAACGACTCATACACCAGGAAGAGCCCGAACAACGCACACCAGGACGAGAGGCCCGAACGACTCACACCACGAGGAGCCCGAACGAGTCCCACACAGGGAGGGGCCCGAAACACTTACACCAATACGAGCGAGGACGCCGAACGAAACACACCACGAGGAACCCGAACGATTGACGCATGGCAGAGCCCGAAGCACTCCCACCACGAAGGACGAGAGGCCTCAACGACTCACACCACGAGGAACAAGAACGACTCACACACAAGGAGAGGCCCATGCGACTCACACCAGGACGAGCCCGAACGACTCAGACACTGGGACAGGCCCGAACGATTCACTCCAGGACATGCTGCCCGAACGACTCACACCTCGAAAAGCCCGAACGCCTCACACGCAAGGAGGTGCCCAAACGACTGACACCAGCACCTGGTGCCCGTGCACCTCACGCCACGTGGAGCCCGAACAAACCTCACAGAAGGAGGAGCCTCAACGAGTCACTCTGGAACGGGGGGTTGGACCGAGTCACAGCACGAGGGGCCCGAAGGACTCACACACAAGAAGGAGCCCGAAGGACTCATATCACGAAGGACGACGAGCCCCAACGACTCACATCACGAGGAGCTGGAACGACTCACAGATGATGGCGGCAACGACGACGACGACGACAAGGTCCATGCTTACCATGACGACGACGACTTCGACGACGACAATTCTATGGACGACACCACCGACGATCCAGCGATCTTTCCCGACCAGTTCGCAGAGCGCACGCGGCACACGTCAATGCCCTGGTCAGGCTCGCAGCTCTGAGCTGCACCTGACAGGCAAGTTCGCCCATTAAGTCGGGCGTGGACAGCGAAAGGCAAGTTAGGAGGGAGAGGTGGAGGGAGAGCAGAAGGAGAAACTTGCCTTCCACATCGGCCCCCTTGAACAGATCTGAGGAATGACGCAACTCAAAGTGTGCACGCGCTGGATCAGAAAGCACGCCCTGTAGCGACTCGTTCGGGCTTTTCCTTGTGTGAGTCGTTCAGGCCCCTCGCCGAACGACTCACACATCGAGGGGGGCTCGAAAAACTCTGACCGCGAGGGGGGGCCCGGGACCCGAAATACTGAGACGAAGAGGAGGTCACCCAATAAAATCCACTGTACCGTGGTGGCGTCCGCACCCACGGAGAAAGCTGCCTGATCTCCCAGTGTGGCAAAGTAACGGTACCACACATTACTGACGCAGCGGCGTAACACCAGGTAACCCCAGGAGTGGACGAGAAACCAGACACCATCGCAGCTCACTGCCGCACACTCAAAGAAACCCAGCCACAACCGAGAATAGATGCAATAACGGCGAGTACAGTAATCAGCAACATCACCAAAGCAAAATAACCAGCACCATTACAGAATATAGAAACCAGCACCTAAGAATCCACGAACGGACACTGAGTTGAGGCAACATCCCGTGTCCCGACTCGCTCTACCCAGAATCATAATGGAAAATACTGCAATCGGCGGTCGTGCAATAAAGAGCATACACTATGAGAGCCCAATGCCGTAAGTGTTCCTCCAACAAAGTCATACGGGCGTCCAGAAACGCATGGCTCTCTTCCTTGGTAGGTCCAGGCCCTGGCGCGGGTGGCGAACTGTTATCCCTGTGGGCCTGCGCGCCATCCACGTCATCACCCCGATCAGTAGAAGCCTCGGAGATTTCGTCAAGCGCCTGCTGACGGTGGAGTGTGCGAGCTTCCTGCTCACGTCCCGTCACGCATTTGGTGTTGCTGAGGCGCTCATCGGGCTTGTCCGGGTACATCGCGTGCGTCCTGGAACGCGGGCGAATCGACAACAGATATCCACGTACCCTCGGGATGCTCTTGCTGCGGCTGCGATTGCGCGCCTTGCTCTGGATGCGTCTCCGCGGTGCGCTGGTGGATCGGCCCCTCCGCGGGGAAGGGCCCCCGGCGCCAGCATGTGCAGAGCTACGGGGCGGGCCAGCTGCTTTCGAACGCCCAGTCTTAGAGCGCCACTCCCAGACGCAAGGAGGCGCCCGCACTACTCACAGGGCTCGGGCCAGCTGCTCGGATGGCATCGTGCTTACTAGTGCTTGGAGATTACGCAAAATGTTTCTTAGGATTGCTGCAACACAAGGAGAAGCCTGAACGACTCATTCCAGAACGAGAGGCCCGAACGACCAACCCAAGGGAACCCCGAACCACCCACGCACAAGGAGGGGCCCGAAAGACTCATACAACGAAGGACGAGGGGCCCCAACGACTCACACCACGAGAACCGGAACGACTCGCAAAGGCTGGCGGCTACGTCGACGACGACGACAAGATCCACGCTTACGATGACAACGATGACTTCGACGACGACACTTCCATGGACGACGGCGTCGACGACCCAGCGATCTTTCCCGACTAGTCCTGCAGTGCGCACGCGGCACGAGATACTAAACTGATCAGGCTCGCCCATGGAGTCGGGCGCCGGCAGCAGGCGGCAGGTTCGGAGAGAGAGGTGGAAGAGAAGCAGAAGGAGAAACTCCCCTCCCAGATCGGCCCCCTTGAACAGATCTGAAGACTCATGGAACTCAGAGAGTGCACGCGCTGAGCCAGACTGCAGGTCGTGTGAGTAGTTCGGGCCCTTCGCCCTGGGAGGAGCCGTTAGGGTTCCTCCTTGCATGAGTCGTTCAGGCCCCTCGCAGAACGACTCGCACATCGAGGAGGGGCTAGAACGACTCTGACCAGGAGAGGGGACCCGAACAAATCACAACAGGAGGAGAGCACCGAAGGAATCCACTGCACCGTGGTAGCGGCCACACCGTCGATAAAACTGCCTGATCTCCCAGTGCAGCAAAGTAACGACATCACACACTACTGATGCGGCGGTGAATCACACGGCAATCCCAGTACTGGACGAGAGACCATACACCATCGCAGCCCACTGCCGCACACCCGAAGAAACCTAACAATCTCCAAGAGTAAGAGGCAAAAACGGCGAGTACAGTAATCAGCAGCATCACCTGAGCAGAATAAGCAGCACCAGTATAGATTATAGAAACCAGCATCGAAGAACTCACCAACGAATGTTAGGGTTGAATCAAATCCCAGAGTGCCCATTCCATGTCGCCCAGCAGCTCCTCGGACGACAGCCTCGATTTGAACATGTCAACGGTGGGACCGAATGCTTCGCGGAGAAACGAGCGAGCGTCGCGCTTGACCAGCTCACCCCGCCCCCACTCGCCCCACACAGAATGAATGGCGCACGCGCCGTCTCCAGCCGTGGGCATCGTTTCCATCAGCTTCCCCTGCAATTCTCGCACCATTCGGGGCAAGGGCGCGTAAACCTCACGTAAGTCCACGACTGGCATCTCTGTGAGCTCTGCTGCACGCCCTCAGGTATTCGGAAGAAGAGCGTCCGCGCGGAGCTAAACTCACTGCACAGCCAAATGGATGGGCACTGTCCGAGAGTGGCGTAGGCCAACTTGATGTGCCCCAGAATGACTACGGACAACCTCTACGGAATCGCATGGCTTTCGACCCTCTGATGCCAAAACCCTTGTGGACCATAGCCTTCGTCAGACCCCCATTGAGGACCCGAGTATCTGGTCTCCACTCCCAGGAAACAGCGAAGACGAGATAACACGAAACGACCAAGATACTAGAACGCACCAGGGCAGTGCAAGGGGGCGGAGGCTCAGGCCAGCAGCTCGGTTGGCATCATGCTCACCAGATGATGTACATTACGCATGATGTTTAATATGTTTTCTGTAACTCTGGGTGAGCTATGCTCGTTACCTTTACAGATAACGCGGTTACCACAAGTTTAGATTCCAATGTCACGCGGGGTCACCTGTGGAGATTGGTCACGGCAAACGTCTCTTCATGTTTGTGGAGAGCGGGCAGAGTTTCGTTTATTATCGCACATATCTCTTCTGCGTGGAGTCGCGTGGGGCTCACTAGCGGGGCTACAAGACCTTGCCATCACAGCAAATTCAATACGCGCTGGTACACCGCTTTCACACCCACAGACAAGGGGGCGCCCGAACGACTCACACTAGGACCAGGAGCCCGAACGACTCACACAGCGAGGAGCCCGAACGACTCACACACCAGGAAGAGCCCGAACAACGCACACCAGGACGAGAGGCCCGAACGACTCACACCACGAGGAGCCCGAACGAGTCCCACACAGGGAGGGGCCCGAAACACTTACACCAATACGAGCGAGGACGCCAAACGAAACACACCACGAGGAGCCCGAACGATTGACACATGGCAGAGCCCGAAGCACTCCCACCACGAAGGACGAGAGGCCTCAACGACTCACACCACGAGGAACAAGAACGACTCACACACAAGGAGAGGCCCATACGACTCACACCAGGACGAGCCCGAACGACTCAGACACTGGGACAGGCCCGAACGATTCACTCCAGGACATGCTGCCCGAACGACTCACACCTCGAAAAGCCCGAACGCCTCACGCGCAAGGAGGTGCCCAAACGACTGGCACCAGGACCTGGTGCCCGTGCACCTCGCACCACGTGGATCCCGAACAGACCTCACAGAAGGAAGAGCCTCAACGAGTCACTCTGGAACGGGGGGTTGGACCGAGTCACAGCACGAGGAGCCCGAAGGACTCGCACACAAGGAGGAGCCCGAAGGACTCATATCACGAAGGACGACGGGCCCCAACGACCCACATCACGAGGAGCTGGGACGACTCACAGATGATGGCGGCAACGACGACGACGACGACAAGGCCCATGCTTACCATGACAACGACGACTTCGACGACGACAATTCCATGGGCGACACCGCCGACGATCCAGCAATCTTTCCCGACCAGTTCGCAGAGCGCACGCGGCACACGTCAATGCCCTGGTCAGGCTCGCAGCTCTGAGCTGCACCTGACAGGCAAGTTCGCCCACTAAGTCGGGCGTGGACAGCGAAAGGCAAGTTAGGAGGGAGAGGTGGAGGGAGAGCAGAAGGAGAAACTTGCTTTCCAGATCGGTCCCCTTGAACAGATCTGAGGAATGACGAAACTCAAAGTGTGCACGTGCTGGATCAGAAAGCACGCCCTGAAGCGACTCGTTCGGGCTTTTCCTTGCGTGAGTCGTTCAGGCCCCTCGCCGAAAGACTCACACATCGAGGGGGAGCTTGAAAAACTCTGACCACGAGGGGGGGGCCCGAAATACTGAGACGAAGAGGAGGTCACCCAAAAAACCCACTGTACCGTGATGGCGTCCGCACCCACGGAGAAAGCTGCCTGATCTCCCAGTGTGGCAAAGTAACGATACCACACATTACTGATGCAGCGGTGTAGCACCAGGTAATCCCAGGAGTGGACGAGAAACCAGACACCATCGCAGCTCACTGCCGCACACTCAAAGAAACCCAGCCACAACCGAGACTAGATGCAATAACGGCGAGCACAGTAACCAGCAACATCACCAAAGCAAAATAACTAGCACCATTACAAAATATAGAAACCAGCACCAAAGAATCCACGAACGGACACTGAGTTGAGGCAACGTCCCGTGTCCCGACTCGCTCTACCCAGAATCATAATGGAAAATACTGCAATCGGCGGTCGTGCAATAAAGAGCATACACTATGAGAGCCCAATGCCGTAAGTGTTCCTCCAACAAAGTCACACGGGCGTCCAGAAACGCATGGCTCTCTTCCTTGGTAGGTCCAGGCCCTGGCGCGGGTGGCGAACTGTTGTCCCTGTGGGCCTGCGCGCCATCCACGTCATCACCCCGATCAGTAGAAGCCTCGGAGATTTCGTCAAGCGCCTGCTGACGGTGGAGTGTGCGAGCTTCCTGCTCACGTCCCGTCACGCTTCTGGTGTTGCTGAGACGCTCATCGGGCTTGTCTGGGCACATCGTGTGCGTCCTGGAACGCGGGCGACTCGACAACAGATATCCACGTACCCTCGGGATGCTCTTGCTGCGGCTGCGATTGCGCGCCTTGCTCTGGATGCGTCTCCGCGGCACGCTGGTGGATCGGCCCCTCCGCGGGGAAGAGCTCCTGGCACCAACGGGTGCAGAGCTACGGGACGGGCCAGCTGCTTTCGAACGCCCAGTCTTAGAGCGCCACTCCCAGAAGTTCCAAGGGTTTGGATCCGCCTTCCATAAGTAAAGTTCTTGAGCAAGCACGTCATCGATGTCGGGCTTCACGTCCTGCGGGCGCGCACGATCATCGGAGCAGCTGCGAGGAGGGGAGCCGCGGCGTGCACGACGGAAACCACGATCCCAATCCCTCCGCAGTTCCTCGCCACTACGAGTAGCCATCGCGCGCGAGGTCGAGTGAGTACGTCTGTGCCAAGCTAAGCTCACTGCAGAAATGGTAGGCGGAGACAACTCACAGCAACAGGGAGATCCCTGGGGAACGGATGCGAATGTAATCTCCTACCTCTGCTGGGCCACAATGGCTACGGACAACCGGCAGGGAATCGCAATGTCTTGGACTCGATTATGGCACAGTTCTTCTGGACATACACTCTCTCGCACATCGATGCGAACCTTCGTCCCTGGTCACGACTCCCTGGAAACAGCAGTCGGGAAATCCCAAGAGCCCGCACGACTGCCAAACCCGAAGAGGCCAAGTAGAAAGAGAGTCCATAACGAAAACCGAGAATAAACGAATCACCGAAAGCAGACTCACACGCGCCGGCCAACAAACCAAGGCCCAAGACAAGCGAGATCCCAAGGACACAACTGAAAAGGAATCAAACGAGGCAGAGGCGGAGGATGAGAACTGTGAGAGGACAGCCATGTTTCCTAGCGACGCACTCCTTGCAGTGTAGCGTCTGGCGATTGTGCAGCTTGTGGTTCCGCAGTAGCGTTGGATGGAATTGACGGCGCCGAAACTGCACGAGCACCTCTGGCACATCTACGTCGCGAGATCCGACGGGTCGAATCCTTGCGCAGGACATGCCTTCCACACCAAAGTTGTGCCCCGAGAAGACGCGTGATGCCTGCGTTCACTCTTCGACCAGTACTTCAGCTCATATGCCGTTCTTCAGGACCTACGTCTCTGTCATATTCCTTGTGAATCCCCGTCTTTTGTCACAACTCCCTGGAGTCTGCAGTAATGAAATCCCAGGAACAAGCTAACAGGAACCAGCCTAGGTTCCAGGGTCACCGAAAAGCGAGCTCTCCGGGACAAAAATGCAAAGAGGCGGAGGGGCCACAGAAAAGCAAAATCTCAGAGGCCGCAGGGAGAAATCTCGGTGATCGGTGCTCTCTCAATCTCAGCGACCGAGGGGGAAATGGGTTAGAATATGCCATTCCCGCACTTGAAGATTGCATCGGACCGCGGGGAGAGAGAGGAGGGGCGAGGGAGTTAGGAAGAGGGGGAGGACATGGAGACACAGCGATGGGCACGACATCCGCGCACATTTCCACTGAAGCATGCGCGGCGCAATACAACCTGCGGTTGTCCATTCAGCACACTTGGCCTGAGACTCGCAGCCGTCGCTTCTGCGACAAACAGAGATGCGACGATCCCGCCCCGACGTTGTGACCTTTTTGTTCACGACGTGGACCCCCAGAGGTCAGGGCCGCGCCCGAGGTCCGAGATGGGACCTGTAAGGCCGAACATAGAAAAACCACCCGTCGTGAAAAAAAATCACCCATCCAGACGAATCACACCCGTCGCTCACGCGCCACGCCGCCTTCTGCGCCGTCCTGATCGATTCAAACGCTTGGGAAGGGGTGGAATGAGAACCTGTGCATATGTATGTATATACATATTACAGACATATATATATATATATCCATATATATGTATATATATGTTTATGCATCGACACATGTCCACACGTGCAGTATTTGCATATGTATAGATACATACGACGCCCCCGACCCCTCATGGTCAAACTTTGAGAGACGACATATGAGAGACGAGATATGAGAAGAACTGACTATATATGTCAACAGTATCTATCACAAACATACGCCCATCATGCGAGCACTGCAAAGAGACGACACGGCGTGATATAACTCGAGAGGAGCGTGCTTTTTGAACCCATGGCCCTGAGTCGGGCCCAGAGCGGGAAAACAAAAGACTCTTGACATAGAAAACCCTGGAGTAAACAAGAACACGCCGGACAAACCCGAGCACCGCGCGGACGGTCGCCGATTTTCCGTAGAGAAAGCGACGGTTATTTCCGCAAAACTACGCCGCGCGTTGGCGCGGCCACGCGCGTCGACCAACTGGGTGGTCTTAGTTCATCGGAGAAAATAGAGATCTCCAGTGAGGAAGGTGGATGGGATGGGCGTTCTTTCGAAAACGCTGATTGGCAGGTGTACGTCTCCGGGTCACTCGAGTCGACTCCTAGCGCACGGCATGATTTGCAAACCAAAGTAGAGCCCTGAACAGACGAGGATTGTTGCGTTCAGACTTCGAGAAGTACTTCAGCTCCTACGCCGCTGTAAATTGCTCGCACCGCAGCCCCCAGAGGCCGATCGTAGTGAAAAACGTCACGTTGAAATTTTTGCACGACGATAGGAGGTCTGACCATCTGGACGGCGGCCACCTAATGGCGCATTTCACGACCGCGGCCGCGAGGGATAGGTGGATGAAGATGAGGGTTTTTCCAAAGCATATGGTCGCAATCTCGCACTGCGTCCCTGGGTACGTGTCCCTGCACGAGCGATATGCGGGGACGATGTAGAACGGCGGGGATTTAGGAGGGTGAGTCGTTTCCTCGAAGTTGCGCATGCGTTAGCCACTTGTCGGCGCACGTCCCCGCGCCAATCCCTCGCTGCACGGATCGCCCACGGATCGAACCAGATCGAGAGGGGAGGGGAGCGAGAAGATGGCGAGCGCAGCGTGGGCGGCCCTTCTGCAGTAATGCAGCGGCCAGCTTCACGTGTTAACTCTACGGGAAGGGAAAGGAGGAGCCATTCTGATAAGAAGCGCGAATGAGGAGGTTGCTGGGGCGAGGGAGTTGGCATCACCAGAAGCGTGGGCAAGGAAGGAGAGACGCGGCCTGGCGGCCTGCAAGCTCGCTCCGAGCAGTACCGTGCCAGAGCGGCGGCTGCTATTATTCGGCCTACGATCGCTCGAATTCGTTTGGGTGCTTGTGCGTGTTGCGCGTGTGTTCGCACACGTGTGCGCGCGTGCGTGCGCGCGCGCGTGATGAGGGGAGAGCCGAGGGAAAGCGGGGGGCGAGCAACTCGTAGGAAGGCGTATCTCCAGCGTCATCCTGCTCGATCCGCTCGCGAAATCACCGCGGGGAGGATCGATAATGGCAGAACTTAGGTGTGTCCATGTGCGCGCGCGCGCGTGCGTGTGTGCGCGCGCGCGTGCGTGCGTGCGTGCGTGCGTGCGTGCGTGAGAGAGAGAGAGAGAGAGAGAGAGAGAGAGAGAGAGAGAGAGGAGCGCGCGCGTGCGCGCAACGCGCGCGCGCGCGTGCGTGCGTGGAGGGCGGATGGGAGGAGGGAGCAAGAGGCACGCGGAGTTACAGACCTGCGTGTCTGAAATGTTCGATCCTCTCCAAAATTTGATTGCGTGCGTGCATACTTGCGCGCGCGTGTGCGAGCGCGTGTATGCGCGTGTGCGCGCCGTGCGTCCTCGTGGCGCGAGTTGCGCCGCATCAGCTCAGGAGAGGGGCGAAAACCATCGTGAGGATGTGAACCTGCACGTGGGACAGGACAAGAACCATTGTGAGGATGTGAACCTGCACGAGCCTCGCGGACGAACACCACCGTGAAGATGTTCACCTGCACCATCGTCAAAAAGTCGGTCATCTGCACGCGAGTACTCACGAACGCCACGCCGACCTCTCATGGTGAGCATAGCCCCGTGGCGGGGCAGCGCCAAAACTGCAGGTTTGCTCGAGCCCTGGGCTCGATTGAGCCCCTTCCTTCGCTCTCCAGCGCAGAGGGGGGGCCGACAGGACGGGAAGGGACGGGCGGGGTGAGAGAGCGGGAAAGAAAGGCTCCGTTGATGTTACAATTACCCACGCACGTGCTCCATTTCCTCCGCATCTACGCCAGGGAATCGAGGGGGAGCCTCCTGGGCAAAGCGGAGTCGAGGATCGCTCTTGGGAGGAGGGGTGAGGGATGGGAGAAGGGAGGGGAGAGAAGTGGATTGGATAGCGGGAGAAAAGGACGCTTCCTCCGCTGATACTCATAGACGCACGCTCACACACCAACGCACACACACAAACACACACACGCAAACATACCCACCACGCAGTTTGGACATTTCCTCCATCCCCAGGCCCGAAAAGGGAGAGCCCCGTGCGGGCGGCGGAGGCAACGCGGACTGGAGGATGGTTCGAGCATTGAGCTCGACCGATTGAGTTAGTAAGTTCTTTTCTTCCGCCCTCCACTGAGAAGGATAAGATGGAGGGGGCAGAGGGAGGATGGAAACAGCACAGGTTACATCGGAAGAACCAGCGAAGACGAGATAACAGGAACCGGCTCAAATACCAAGACACAGCCAGGGCAGCGAAGGGAAGAGCCCGAACGACTTTCACCAGAAGGAGAGGCCCGAACGCCTCACAGCAGGACACACCAAAAACGACTCACACCACGAGGAGCCCGAACGACTCACCCACCAGGAGGGGCCCCAACGACTCACACCAGGACGACGGGTCCGAACGATTGACATCTCATGGAGCCCGAGCAACCCACACGCAAGGAGGCGCCCGAACGATTCGCACCAGGACGAAGCGCCCGAACGACTCACACCACGAGGAGCCCGAACGACTCACACACAAGGAGGGGCCCGAACGACGCACATCAGGACGACGAGCCCGAACGACTCACACCACGAAGAGCCCGAACGACTGACGCACAAGGAGGTACCTGAAGGACTCGCGCCAGGAAGGACGAGAGGAGCAGAGCCCGAGAAAGGCGAGATCTCAGGGACTCACTCAAACGAATCGAACGAGGCAGAGGCGGACGGGCAGGACTATGAAGGGAACACGTATGTGTTTGCACGGGCCGAACTGCTCAGGCGCTCAAACAGCGTGTAGATAGATCAGGAGTCCACGAGCAGCGACATCACCCAGCACTGATTCAGTGCTGTGCCGCAAGCTACACCCACCAATGAATCTTTACTGGGAAGAGTCACCAGCACCATCACTTCCGAGGGTAACCAGCACCATCACATAGTATAATAACCAGAACCCAAAGATCCCAAGTACGGAGTCCAGCCAGATCGCAGCACGAGTCCCGCCAGCGGGATGTTTCCTGTACTGGAGCTCACTCGAAGCGCCTCGGAATATGAGTAGAGGCATACCCACCATTGGCTACATACCGATGCCCACGCCGTGTATACAGCATCCACGGTCCCCTTTGACGCAACATCCAATGTCCAGCGTCTCTGTAAAAACTAGTAGTCACGTATAGAAGCGTCACATATTCCGTGGTACATATTCACATCCACTACTGGAGGAAACATCATACACCACCTAAGCCCACTGCATGATACCCCCATTTCACTGAATAGTAAGCTGCTCGGTTTTCGCGGTGCCCAACATAGCAGGCTGGCCGATAGGGATTATCATCGCATCCTTCAACAGATAAAGCATGCCCTTGGAATTGCCAATGGCGCGCGGCCTGTGCCATAGTAGACCACGACGTCCTGGAAATTTCGCAACGCCTGGGACTCCGCATTGTGCTTCATGGCGCAACAAGTGAAGTACAGACCACTGGTGTCCACTATATCGACTATCCGTTTCGCTTCCCCCCCTTGTGACATCTCCATCGATTGCAGATCCATCACTTTACCTTTACCGACAACCGGAATGGAGGGTTTAATTTGTTGCGGAGAGAACGAAAGACGGAAACGCAACAATCCGAAGGAGGAACCGCATACCTCATCTGGATGAGATTCTCCGACGTCGGGCCAGACAGAACCTGCACTGTCGTGCCCATCTCTCCGCCGACAGCTTCGATAGACGTCAACATACGAATCCGCGTCAGCAACTCCCCATTCCAATTGTTCTTCCCCGCTCCCTGGATGCGAACCTTGGACAGGTCCACGACGCACGGAGCAACGTCGCCCCGATGGCGACGCTCCTGCACAGCGCGCCAGATGCTGCAGATATCTTCAGCGGCGTCACCCCATAAACACGCGCAGATGGAACCCGTCTTGTCCACCATGACCACGTCGGCCGCCTTCCCTTCCGAAGACGGATCCTTCCGCTTCCGCGGAGAACCCTCCGCGTAATGTACATCGCGAGGACTACTGTCGCATGCAATTACAACGCCCTGAAAATGACACCTGCCACCCTCCTCGGAAGACTGGAGAATTGCCAGCGTAGATTTGTGGGATATCTCTTCGGACGCCGACGACGTCGGACCAAACGCCTGCCCTGATAGAATCAGATCGATGCCAGACAAAGCAGAAGTCGACGCCGCATCCGAAAGTTGCGTCGACTCGTGGGCCACGGCGCTCTCCTCGGCGTGTCGGAGAACAGAGTCCCCAGGACGAACCTCCGATACGCTTTTCCGCAATAAGGTGTAATACCGAGATGCCGCAAAATTTTCTGGTTGCTCTGATGGTAGCATTTTTCTCTGCTTGGCCGTGCGCGATTGCACAAATTGGCTGTATTGCTCCGTGACTCTCGTCACGGCGAAAGTGTGATCAGCCGCGGACGCCTTCATGAGGAGTGTTTTACGCTCCGCTGCTTCGTCTGCGGAGACTCCAAGCCCCGGGCCCACCAACGGCCGAAACGCCGCGGGCGCGCCTAAGCCAGTCCCCGCGTTCTGGTGCGCACCCGCATCGCAGGTCTCGCGCACAATGCGAAAGTAGTCCTCTTCCAAAAACTCTCTGAATCTACCATGAGCGCCAGCTCCACTGAGTTCGACAACTTCAGCCATCTCATCCCAAGCTAACCACAAATTCTTGTCCAGCAACTCCAACAATTCTGGCCTCATTGCCGACGCGGCATCACGAGCGAAAACCTTCTTCTCCCCGTCACCGATCGACTGCGGGGAGATCAGCGGGATGAACGTTGACGGGGCAAACCGGTGAGCAAATGTCCTGGCGTCAAGCGACTGCTTGGCGAGAAAATCACGCACGCGCTTGTAGTAAAAATTGAGTGCCCACTGAGCATGCTTCTCGTCAATCGACGTCGCTGGATCTCCAGGACTATTCTTAAAATATTCCTTTTTCTGAAAATCCATATAGCTCTGAATCTGCACAGCATCCAGCTTCTCCACGAGACCCACGGCTTCCTCGGCGGCATTCTGCTCGTCGTCCGCGCGCAAGTCTATCGGGCGAATGAGCGGGAACTCTTTCGCCGCCGCTCGAGAGTGCAGATCATCCACCAAACAGGACATGTCCTCCGCCAAGTCCTCGCCGCCAGAGCCTGCTTCGCCCAGCGATTCGAGCAGCGCGGTCAAATCGGCCCTCCCAAACGATTTGCCGAAAGGCCAACCCCTGCTCTCGAAAATCTTCTTCAGCGACTCCACTGCAACCGTTTCGGCACTCACGCCGCTACTCGCGCCATCGGCGCGACACCCTTCAAGGAACACATGCAAGCCCTCAACGCCAGCCTTCACGATAGCTTTCTCTGCCGCGCCGTCCGCTTGCACAGCAATGTTGTCGAAAGACGCCTCCACAGCCTCGTGGAAGGTCTGAGTGGTCATGGCCCGAGTACCGTGCTGGAGGATTGGCCACCTCGCCAAACGAATTGAATGGGAACAGCGGTGTGAACAACGGCTGAGCCACGCTCACTACCGATGATCTCGCAGGCGCGCTCGACTCGAGCCCGCGGCTCGCAACAGTGCCCCAACTTTGCATGCAGGAACCATTCGTGCACTAAAAACCACGAGTAACGCACTACATACAACAACCAAATCTGCGACGAAGATCACTCACATCTGCAACGACATGACACCCTACGGCACCCAAATCTCCCTCGTCCCACATGTGTGGTGGTGTGGCATGATGTAGGATATGGAATGGTAACTATGATGAAGATGTCAATGATACGATGTGATATGATATCACGGGTGACGCACCACCTGGTCGATGTGAGGCACGATGACATGTAAATTCTAGGTTGGCCGATGCGTTGTTGAATGACGTGTAGGATTTTAATAAGTGATGATCCTGTAGGATGCTGTTGTATGACGCGTAAGGTGGCCTTGGCAGTCACGATCGAGAGACAGGGCACATGCCCAGGGCCGCGCCCCTTCTCTAAAGCAAAGAGTGGGAAGGCACAACACACACTCACTCAACACAAGCACTCTCAATGCGAGTGCGAGTTGACCATCACCAAATACCCTATGTTCCAATACGTGTACTCGTTGCCTTTTGTGCAGCTTCCCAATGACGAACCACCCGTGATTCTCTCTCTCTCTCTCTCTCTTTCTCTCTCTCTCTCTCTCTCTCTCCCACCACGAACTCCATCCTCTTGTCAATGATCATCATGTGCTTATTGCGGCTCCCCCGACGATGAGGCTGCCGACAGTGTTCCCCTGATGATTTCCATCCTCTTGTCTATCTCCATCTTGCGCTTCGCGTAACCCACCGGAGGAGGGAAGGTGTCCTCAAGCTTCTCTGGCATCTCGGGCATCTGAGCCTGCGAAGTGTTTACGTTGTCGTAGCCGGGCCACACCTCATAATCTGTCCATCCGTAGGCATGCCACGTCTCTGGCTTGTTCTTGTCCCAAGCAGACTTACCTCCCTCTAGAGCCTGCCGCCAGTCGCGGAGCTCTCTGGAGGCTACGACAACGTCAAAGATCTCTTTATGTTGGTCCTTAGCGATCTCCTGGCGACGCGCAACCCTCAAGTTGAACTCGATATCCTTGATGTTGTGCGTCTCGTCGGCTTGCGGCTTTATGTATTCTTTGACCGATGGCCAGATGAGAGGGGGGTCCGTCTGGTATTTCAACGTTCCGTGGGCCTCGATGAGCTTTCCTAGGCCTGCCGTGATTCCTTGGATCTGATCCTCGATGGTACGAATGTTCTCCGCTACCATGTAGATCTCCTGCGTCGTCTTCGCTTTGGCCATGGCGCTGCGGGTCAAGCACGTCGTGAGCTGCAGCTTGGAGGCCTTCAGGCCGTCGATTTGAGATTCGAGTACCTTCAGCATTTCCATCGTCACCTTGCGGCTTCTCTGCAGGTTGGTCTCCTGCAACTCGATCACGTAGCTTACGTGCCCAATCACCTGATCCTCTGTGTCGCCCCGATACATCGGAGCTTCTTGTGGTACTTCTGGGAGCGCAGACATCCCCAGCTTGACGCGTCCGAACGTCCGCGCGGAGCTAAGCTCACAGCGAGAATGATGGGCAAGTAGAAATCACGGACACTGGGAAAATGCTCGAAAACACCACCAATTGCTGCTGCCTGAGCCAAGCTCACAGGCACACGTCAACACTCTGAGCCACAATGGCAACAGCGACGACAACGCTGCAGGAACTGTGAACTTGTCCTATCATGAACGCGTGTGTGACATCGTAAATATTTCCAGAAGACTGCGGAGCCTCGCGGGGGCCATCTTGGGGCAATCTTGGAGCCTCTTGGTGCCTCCTCGGCGGTTCTTTGGACAACTTTGGAGGAAATCGATCAAAGCAAACGATAACTTCAATTCTTACGTTTCTCGCATCCCCACCAACATATCTGACAACAGCAACTCTTGCAAAACATGCCGACCGTCATTTTTTGCAAACGTATCTCCGCTTCGCCCCGCAAATCTCCCTTGTTATGTCTTCCTCCAGGTTTCTTGTACATCCTCTTTGCTGGTGTGAGTCGTTCGGGCTCTTCTTCCTCGTGTGAGTCGTTTGGGCTCTTTGTGGGGTCAGTCGTTCGGGCTCTTCGTCCTGGTGTGAGTCGTTCGGGCTTCTCGTGGTGTACGTTGTTCGGGCCCCTCGTGCGGGTGTGAGTCGTTCGGGCCCCTCCCCCTGGTGCAACTCGTTCGGGCTCCTCGCGGTGTGACTCGTTCGGAGCCTTCGTCGTAGTGCGAGTCGTTCGGGGTCTTCGTGGTGCGAGTCGTTCGGGCGCCTCGTCCTGGCGTGAGTCGTTCGGGCCCCTCCTGATGATGCGAGTCGTTCGGGCTCTTCGTGGTGTGTCGTTCGGGCCCCACGTCCTCACGTCCTGGTGTGAGTCGTTCGGGCTCCTCGTGGGGCCTCTTGGGAGACTCCAGGAGCCTCGTGGGGTCTTCTGGGAGCCTCTTCGGAGCCTCTTGGGAGCCTCTTGGGGCCTCTTGGAGCCTCTTGACGATCCTCTTGGGGCCCTCTGGAGAGCCTCTTGGGCGCTTCTTGGAGCCTCATGGGGACCTCTGGGGATCTCTTGGAAACTCTTGGGAGCCTCCTGGGGGCCTCTTGGGGCCATTTTGGCGCCTCCTGCGATCACTTCGGAAGCGCCAGGGAGCGCTGCCCCCTGACAAAGACGAAATGATTTCAAAATCCTCCCCCCGTCGAGGCCAGAATCCTCGCGAGGGTCGTCGTTTTTTTGGCTATCCCAGGAGTTGATATTGACCCCCCTGACGACCCGCCGGGCTCCCTGTCCACTCCCAGGGGGAGGAGGTAGGGGGAAGTGTCTCCTCGGCGCTTCTTTGGGCTACTTTGGAGGAAATCTATCAAAGGAAAGAAGACCTCCAATTAGTGCCGTCCCCTGGGGCCAGTGATCCTGATTAATCCTGACGAGCCACGACTGGGTACTCGAGAACTCTCACGAGTAGACGATGACAGGTTCATTAGATGAAGTTCTCTACTCAGGCAGTCCGCGGCCAGACGGCATCGACGCATGAGATCGCGTTGCCCAACCGTCCAGCTACAACGGATCCAAGACACTGGAATCTTGGGTCCACGGCCAACAACGCGCAGCCTCGCAGAAGATGAGCGTGAACATGAAATGAGAAGACCTCCGAGACTGGGCGAGGAGGAGGAGGAGAACAAAAAATGATGGGAAAGAGCGAGCGAAGGGAAAGATAAGAGGGCGACAAGGAGAAGGAGGGGGGAGCACGAATGCGATACATTGCACGAATGTCGCGCTGAACTCGCTTTTCAACTTCGAAAGCGTGGGAACACAGAACCAGAAGAAGATTGCTCATAGGCGGAAGCGATTCCATGTGGGCAAGTTAAACTCACAACCACTGTTCAACACTGTGAGACAGAATGGCAACGGCGACGATTGAGCTGCAGGGCAGATAAACTTCAACCAAGTCTGAGCGGCTCGATGACTTCGTGTCCCTTCTTGGAAGCCTCTCGGATCATCACGTGGCTGCTGCGAACCTCTCGATTACACCCGCGGCTTCCCCGGAGCCTCTGCCAAGCGAGAGCGACAAGATGTCTTTCCCTGGATGATCCCCAGCTGCTTCCCCTGGATTACCCCTCCCGCCATCTCATCCACACGCGAACCCATCTCGAAAAACGCCATCCGACAGCTGATTGCAGCTCATAGACTCCCACATCTCATTCCCTCCCCCTCATTCATGACTATCCATGCCCACCCTCCTCCCTCAGGCGCGGGCGCGCACTGCGCCCATGACATGAATGTTGCCCGCCGGGCGCTCCACCCGCATCTCGCGTGCCTGTCAACGAAGGGAAAAGTGAATGAAGAAAAGGAAGCGCGATGATTGCGACTACTGCGAGTAGCTATGCTCCACCTGCGCATTGGATGCAAACGCGCGCTATGCCATCGAACCGATGGTCTGCGCATTGCGCACCATACTGCGGACATGCCGCTGCAATGACAAACGTGGACATCCCGACGAAATGAAACACTTTACTGCACCAGCTGAAGTGCGCCACGCATGCCTCGGTACTGGCAGCTGTTCGCAGATGCGCAGTCCGCAGAGTGCCACGCACAGAGCTGCGATTCTAGGTCGAGCATCTCGACCGGGGGCAGACGGCCCGGCCCAATCTGCACGGATGCTCCGGGACAGCAGCGCCAGCGCTGTGTCAGCCCCAGCCAAAGTCACGCTGCGACCCACGAGCGGGCGAAGTGCCGCCAAGCCCGTAGAACCAGCGAAGCCGCGAGTCGCAACTGTCGTCCACTGCGCCAGCTCCAGCTGCGACAACAACACCGGCATGAATTTAGCGGTGTATCCCCCGATTGGCAGACAAGACCTGCACAAGGCATCCATGGCGCTCGACGCGTTGCCTTCTTGAAGTAGAGCGCACGCCCCTGGAGCTCGGCGTGCAACACCAAGCACTAAGGATGCAAGCCGTCGAGCTTTGCGCCGAGCATACGCCTGGGTGCCTGTGAGAAGCGAACGCCCGCGACAGACACGAATGCTGGGGTTCGCTACCTGCACATCATCCGCGCGCGTTTGCAAAAGTCGCCTCACCAGATCGTCGCGATAGGATGCGGTCGTGAGGGGAACGCCCACGGCCTGCACCCATGCGTCCGTCCAGAGCAAGCAAGCAGCGCCGACAGCAGCCAAAAGGGCTACACCACTCGTCCTCAAGCGCCGCAGCTGACAAATAACTGCGTGTACATCACGAGTGACGAGACACGACACGCCGAACGGGATGAAGTCGACGACCCTGTCGCCGCTCCGAATCGCCCGCTGGCTGCGCCTGATGGTGCTCTTGAGCCACGAGACGAAGCTAGCACTTCTGACGTTGGTCATTCGGCGCAGGATATTCCTTCCGCTCCCGCAGGCCTGATTGCTCGCGAATTTGGCGAGCATGGTAGCGCCCAGACATATGGATGTGATACTTGCACTTCCGCGTTCCGAAATCCATGTTACATATTCTGCGCCGCCACGGAGGGCCCTCGCACTCCCTAGACATAGCTCACGCAAACATTTTCATGCCCACCGCTCTACGATGTTGGAAGGAGAAGCGTCCGTGCGGAGCTAACCTCACAGCGAAGATGATGGGCGGAAAGAACTCACAGTCACTGGGAGATTGCTCGTACGCAGCAGCGAGTGCTGCTGGCCGAGCTAAGCTCACAGCCACGCTTCATTACTTTGAACCAGAATGGCAACAGCGACGACAACAGTGCAGGAGATAAAACTTGGGATTCTCCTGAGACCCTGGAAAACTTCCTGGCCCTTCCTAGAAGCCTGTGAGGCCTGGAGAAGTGCTGCGTACCCCCTGCTTTTCCTCAGCCAACTTCTCGGGAGCCTCTCAACCCGAATCGGCCCCGTGTCGGACCGCATTATTTTGGGACCCCGCTGGCAGGAAAGAAATACCGAGAAAAAGAGTTCAGAAATATATCAGGAAGATCACCAAACATAAGAAAGGAGCAGGACGACAAGGAGGGGGAAGAAGTGCGTCGACAATGGGTCGCCGTCCACGGCGTTGTGGTACTCATCGTCGTCGTCGTGGCCGTCATCTTCGTCGACGTCGTCATCCCTTTGAACCCACTTGGCACGAACTGAGAACGCCCCCAAGAGGCCCCCAAGAGGCCCCCAAGAGGCCCCAAGCGTCTCCCAGAGGCCCCCCAAAGGCCCCACGAAGAGCCCCAACGACTCACTCCAGGACGAGGGGCCCCAACAACTCACACCACGAGGAGCCCGAACGACTCGCGCACAAAGAGATGCCCGAGCGACTCGCACCGAACGGGCGCCCCGAACGACTCACACCCCGAGGAGCCCGAACAACTCACGTGCAAGGAGGCGCCCGAACGACTCACACCAGGACGAAGGGCCCGAACGATTCACACCACGAGAAGCCCGAACGACTCACACTCAAGGAGGAGCCCGAACAACTCACACCAGGACGAGGGGCCCGAACGACTCACACCACGAGGAGCCCGAACGACTCACACACGATGAGGGGCTCGAAGGACTCACACAAGGAAGGACGACAAGCCCCAACGACTCACATTACGAGGAGCAGGAACGACTCACATATCTGCAACGAAAGAGAACCGAACACTTGCATGAGATCATTGTTTTATTCCGGCCGGTAACGCTCGTTACCCGGGGGGGGGGGGGTCGTGCCCCCCGGGTAACGGTAACGCTTGGGCTGGGCGGGGTATGGCGAAGCAGGGGCGCTCTGCGATCGCCATAGTATGCGCGCGAGCAGCACTCTCTGCCTGAGAGCACCAGAGTGGCTTGCGATTCGAGTACAAGCGCAAAGCCCGCCGCGCGGCCCCGGCACCACGCCCGCGCCCGCGCGCGCGACGACGATGATCGACGAGCGACGAGCGACGAGGTCGACGACGACGACGACGACGCTTGCCGCCTGTTTCGGCCTCCGGAGGCCGGTTTCGGGCGCCGTCGACGACGACGACGACGACGACGACGACGACGACGACGACGACGACGATTCGAGTACAAGCGCAAAGCCCGTCAGCACCAGCATCGCGCATGCGAGCGCCGCAATGGCCTGCGAGCGCCCACAGTGCGCCTGCGACCACCACACCACAGTGCGCATGCCTTCGGGCACCAGCATGTTACGAGCGTTACCGTTACGGGGGGGGGGGGGGGGGGGGAGAGGCCCGGGTAACGAGCGTTACCCCCCAGAGGATAAAACAACAATCTCCATTATCTCTCATGATCAGGAACCCCAGCGACTCACACCACAAGGGGCCCGAACGACTCACAAACAAGGAGAGGCCTGGCCGACTCGCACTAGGACAAGCTGCCCAAACGACTCACACCACGGAGAGCCCGAACGACTCACACGCAAAGGCGCGCCCGAACGACTCACACCAGGACGAGGGCCCGGAAGGACTCGCACCACGAGGAGCCCGAACGACTCACACACAAAGGGAGGCCCGAACGGCGCACACCAGGAGGAGAGGCCCGACCGACTCACACCACGAGGAGCCCGAACGACTCACACACAATGACGGGCTCGAAGAGCTCACACAAGAAAAGACGAGGGGCCCCAACGACTCACACCACGAGGATCCGAACGAATCACATATCTGCACGAACAAACGAACTCTCGCATTATCTCTGGAGGCCCTCCCGTGGCACTGTAAACCTGCAAGATTAGAAGAGGCCCTCTTCCTGCTTTGGTTTGTTTTCCTTTCTTTGATCAGCAAAGGCGGGCGCAGTTCTGCCAGCACGTTGCGTGACGCACGACGCGCCTACTGCGCCTGAGCGCGGAAAACAAAACATCGGAAGTTCGACTGCCACGCCTGGCGAGGGCCCGAGCGACCTCCAAAGAAAAACTCGCCTGACCTCTCACCCCCTGGGCAGCGATGGGAAAGCTTCAAACTCTGTCCGTGTCTTTACGTTTTTGCTGTTATTCTGTATGTGTGTACATATGTTGCGCGTGTGTTTTGCATACATGTGCGTGCATATGTTTCAGGGGCACGGTGCCCTAATTTCGCAAGGGGGCGACATCGTGCAACCCAAGCTCGACAGTGGCGCATCCCGCGGCGGCAACCGTGCCTGTATGTCCTCGGGCGTTAGTCGCAACAACGCTGCTGCCACGAGGGCGGGGCCAATGAGGCAAGGAATGAAACATGCTTTACAACAAAAAGTGGCGAGCCCGTAAGCGTGATGGCCGATATAGGCTAATTCAGCAACGCTGCCACATCGAGGCAAAACCAAGATGGGCGCGAGCGTTCCGCTCGGTCTCCGAAGTGAAGAGGCTACGAAGCGCGCCCTCCCTGTCGTCGCTGAGGCGTCGGCGTCGTCGGCGTCGCCATTCACGTTCTCGTTGTCGTCGTCGTCGTCGCTATCTCGACGACGTCGTCGTCGGGTCGTCGTCGTCGTCGTCGTCCTCCGCGTCGGCGTCGTCGTCGTCGTCGTCATCGTCGTCGTCGTCGTCGTCGTCGTCGAGCGGTCATCGTCGTCGTCGTCGTGATCGTGGTTAGCGTCGTCGCCTTCAACATTTTCACTGTCGTCGCCGTCGGCGTCCTTCACAAATTATAACGGCTACGCACCACAACCGCTCCTCCTTCTGCACCTCCCGTAGCAGAACAACTGGACATCTAAGCGTCCACGCCGAGCAAAGCATTCACATCTGCTTCAAACGAATATTGCAGCGTTGCCAACTCGATACCTATCAGGTCGGCGCGCGTGCGCCTTCCGCCCATTCCTGCGCGCCCGCTCGCCTCGACCTTGGGCGTAAACACCTCACTTACTTCACCAACAGAGGCCCACGTCTCCTCAGTCAGTGCGCGGAATTCATCAACACGTGATTGCGTCGCATATGAAAGATCAGACGTAGACTCACTGGGCTCGATCTCGTCGCAGAGCACCAACGCGGAGTCCAAAGGGCCTGGTAAATTGTTGCACGCGAGGCCAGCAATTCTCACCGCGGAGTACACCAAAGCCGCCCACTTCCAGCTCCTGCAGATCACTACGATGCCGCCCAAAAGGAAAGACTGTTCGTGGTCCACTGCCCCACCGCCAACATACATGTAGACGACGCTCTTGCCCTTCTCCTTAATGGCTGTAGCTATGCGTCCGGACTGGCAGGCCTCGTTGAACCAAAGGTCACCAACTTCTTCACTGACCCGCATTTTATGCAGCTCTCTGCTCACTCGCGCATGCAACGCAAGATCTTTGTCCAGCATGAACGACAGAAACCAGGCCAGGCTGCAGAGTGCTGTTATAGCGCTCTCGACTTCCAGGCCAGCGTGAGCATGAAGGAATGGGAAGCAGAGGCGCGTCACGCCTTTGCTTGCTTGAGAGCTCACCTCTGCAGTGGCGCACGGCAGCAACAAATGGCCGAACTTCAAGGCTGGAATCCAATTCATCAAATCCACATCGCACCTCACCTTGTCGTGCATATCCTGCACGCCCCATCGCTCGGCTGCCGCACCATGGCCCAAAGTCCGCAGAGACCTGGTAGGCTCGATCACGAATTGCGCCAGAGAGGTACCTGCGCCAGCTGCTTGCGCCAGGACATCATCGAAGGATTTGTAGTCGCTACGTCCCTGGCCGAGGGTCGGCAAGTTGGGAATCTGGTTCCGCTCCAGCTTCCACCACACATCATGAGCGATGCGCTGCACACGACGAACAGCATCATGCAGAAGCCAGACTCCGAAGCAGTCGTGATACGACGCTTGAATATTCTGCCGTTCTTCGAGAATGCCCCACGGCAGGTAGTTATCCCAGATGTGTTCGTTCCTACGCTTCGCGTACTCGGAGCAAAACTCGTCCTTCGAGCCACCGCCGACATACTCATGGCGAGCCTCGCGGGTCCTTCCTGGATGCCCGAAAGGTTGTTCCTCTACCCACATGCAAGTCTTCATCACCCCGCGCGTCACGTTGATGTACTCTTGGTTCAAGTTCCTTTGCGTCCAAGCGCATTGATCCTCGGCATCTACTGTGCGACGATGCCGCACGCAGTGAACTATAGGAACGCTCTCCCCCCTCACATTCAAAGGGAGCGACACTTGCACGACCCCTGGACCCAGAGCTGACTCATCGAAAGCAGCTTGCATGAAACAACACAACGGTATTGCTGACCTGCTCAGAGGCATGATGATCAGCACCGTGGGTCGTGGGAAAGCTTCCCCCTCCCGCTGAAGATTCCGATAATCACACAAATCTGCGGCAACGGCGTGGCATAAACATTCGAACAAGAGAGGGTGCCAACCGACTTCATCACCGCCCCGCACTGGACTTTTCCACCACTGGCCGCCGTCGTAGAATACGTGCTGCAATCTAGTGTCACGAGCTACAGCCGAGTCAGAAGCAAAAGTGCTCGCAAAATCGAAACAGCGCGCCACGTAATTGCACACGTCCTTGCCGCACCTTTTGCAAACGTCAAGAACTGCATTCTCGGCCTTCACGCACCATTCGCACCACGGACGGGCCTCAGGGACGGCCGCGCTTCTTCTCAGAGCCGACTGCGAGGGCTGAGCTACGCTCACTGCCAACGCAGTGTAATCCTCGCCATCACCTTCCAGACCATGCGGAGCGAAAGGGAGCGCGCCGTCCGGGCTGTCAGAGCCGACGGTGGAACGAGAACGCCGGCCACCGACATTTTCCACTCTCTGATGCTGGTCCCCCACCATGAGCAGAGTCTGTACAGACACGTTGGCCAGGGCAGCCACCACCTGGGAAACGTCGTAGGACTCAAACTCTTCCATGCAGAAAAGGCTGATCTCCAGACGAGCCAACAAACGATTCAGATATCCTTTAATAGCTCCCGCCCGCCACTTGACGAAAGAATCCATTGTGGACGCGATGAGGTAACCGTTGGTGCCTTCTTTGATGACGTTCTCCCAGAGCTCTGCCCTTTTCCGCTTGATGCCGAAGATCTGTAACATATGTTGGCGAGCAACGTCGCGGAACACCTCCAACGCCGCGAACTCAGAGCCCCCAACCACGACAGAACAGGCCGCTGGCAAGTCCTTCCAGGAGATGCGGAACTCCATGATACTCTGAAAAGCAGGACGTAACTGCAAGGCTTCCAGATCTTGCACCTGTGCGCGCAATGAGCGCAGTTGTTCATTCACCAAGTCCGCAACTTTGTTTTCCCATGTGTTCAAAGCCGCGGGAGCATCTGAAGGGCGCCCAAGCCAAACAACTCGGGGCCCGAAATCATTTGCAACAAACACCTTCTCTAGGAAATCCGGACCTTGTAATATAGAGTCACGCAGATTGCGCGAAGGAGTCACGATCATCACTGCACCATTTTGTCTGTTGACGTGCTCCACAGCTGTCTCCACCAGCAAAGACAGCAGTAGCGACTTTCCAGTACCAGCGAAAGCCTGGATCATTAAGTGATGATTGTCCGAGGCGTTGATAATCTCCATGCATCGCTTCTGATCGTCCGACAGTTGAATGCACCTCCTGCGCATTCCGAATGGATGAAAGGAGACGATGGAGACACTCTGTCCTTAAGCACATTCCCCACTGCGACTGACGAGCCAGACCAAGGTTGCAGTATGGAAAAAGCAGATCGCAGAAAACCCAACCCAAGAGTATTCTCCGCAGTAGCGCTGCGAACAAGTGCATCATGCTGGTATACTCGGTTGCCAACCCATTCAAGGAGAACGCCGAGATACTCTCCCTCTTCATCCACCTCTGGCTCCAGAGTGATGCGGGTGGCGTAATCTTTCCTCGGCGCAGCCATTACGACATGAAGCGTTCCGCTCCGGTAAGCGGCTTCCAGGATATCTGGGCTAACATGCGGGCTGGCAATGCGAATGTCTCGACAGCCTGCGCCAAGCGCATTGCCCCGAGGTCCCATGTTCGACAGTGCGCGCGTACTTATCATCCAAAGCATGCGATGTTTGTCAGTTGCGAAGTCGCTGTCGACCTCTACGCGCCAACCAGCATCCCTGTCAGTGTACGTGTTCATGTTGCAAACGATGGATGCAGAACCGAGATTGTCTTCGTGAACCTTCAGACGCACCACGCCCGCGTTGCGAACAAACCCCGCCCGCAGTTCGCACAGCACCTTGCCCTTCGCAGCATGCAGCAGGGCCGGCACGATCTCGTTCTCAAAATTGAACCTGGTCTTGCGAGCCACGTTGCTGGGCCCCAAACCGCAACAATCCACGGACATGTGCACGGCGAACTTCACCAAACGGGCGCAACTGCACTGCCGAGCCACGATATCTGCGGGCGCAAACACCGTGTCACCGCAAACTTTCCACGAAGTGCTGGGTCGCTCCGGAGGAGGCACAAACTTCGTGCCTAACTGTGCGATGAGTTTCCTCATGCAGTTCAGCTCACCGTTGCCATCCTGCCTCGGCTTCTTGGTAAGATGAGCGAATTTGTTTATGGATTTGGGCCCATCATGAGGCCACGCACGACTCACACGCAAGGAGGAGCCCGAACGACTCACACCAGGACGAAGGTCCCGAACGACGAACACCACGAGGAACCCGAGAGACCCACTCACAAGGAGAGGCCCGAACGACTCGCACCACGACAAGGGACCCGAACGACTCACTCCAAGAAGATCCCGAACGACTCACACACACGGAGAAACCCGAACGACTCCCACAAGACCACGAAGCCCGAACTACTCACGCCTCGACGAAGCCGAAAGACTCAGACACAAAGAGGACCCCGAACCACCCTAACCAGGAGGACGAGCCCAGATGACTGACACCCAAGGAGAGCGAGCGACTCACACACGAGGACAAACCCGCACGACTCACACCAGGACGAAGACTCCGACCGACTCACAGCAGGGAAACCCCAAATGTTTCCCACACCACGAAACGTCCGAACGACTAACACCCTAGGATAGCGCGAACGACTCACCGCAGGACAAGTTGCCCCAACAACACACACCACGAAGGCCCGAACACCTCACACACAAAGAGGAGCCCGAACGACTCACACCAGGAACAGCGGCCCGAAGGATTCACACCACAACGAGCCCGAACGCCTCACACGCAAAGAGGCGCCCGAACGACTCACACCAGGGCGGGGGGCCCGAAGTATTCACAGCACGAGGAGCCCGAACGACTCACACACAAGGAGGAACCCGAACGACGCACACGAAGCGAAGTGCCCAAACGAGTCACATCACGATGAGTCCGAACAACTCGCACACAATGAGGGGCCCGAACGACTCACACCAGGAAGGACGAGAGCCCCCGACAGCTTACGTCAGCAGGAACCACAACGATTACATATCTGCAACGCACAGACAACTGAACTCTTGCATTATCTGTGGAGGCCCTTACGAGGCTCTGTCAACCTGCTACCATAGGGGAGGCCTTCGTCCTGCCTTGTTTTTTTTTCCTTGCTCTGATGAATCAGGTCTGGAGCACTTCAGCCAACGCAGTGCCTGAAACTCGACGCGCCTTCTGCGCGCGAACGCAGTAAACGACGCGTCGAGGATTCAACTTCCAGACCTGGCGAGCGCCCGATCGACCACCCACGGCAGCGAGAGGGACACTTCACATTGCGTCGGATGCTTGTGTTCTTTCATTACTATGGATGTGTATGTATGTTCTGCGAGTACGTTTGGCATATATGCGCGCGCATGTAATTGACAGAGGAGGGTCGCCGGATTCCGCAAGGGAGCGGAACATGCAAATACAATCTCCTCAGTGGCGCGCATGTGGAACATCCCGCGGCGAAAACGCTGCCTGCGTGACGCCAGGCGTTCACCGCAACATTGCCCCTGCCACGAAAGAGAGCCCAATGGAGCAAGGAGTGAAACACAATCATGACAAAAAGCGGCGAGCACATACGGTCATGCCCGATATAACCATACTCAGCAACGCTGCCACATCGAAACACAACCAGAATGGCCGCGAGCGTTCCGCTCGCTCTCCAGAGTGACGCCGCTACCAGGACTGCCCCGCCTGTCGTCGACGTGGCGTCAGCGTCGCCGACGTCGCCATTCACGTTGTCGTTGTAGTCGTCGTCGTCGCTGTCTCGACACCGTCCTCGTAGGGTCGTCGTCGTCGTCGTCGCCGCCCTCAGCGTCGGCGTCTTCGTCGCGGTCGTCGTCGACGTCGTCGTCGCCGTCGTCGTCGTCGACAGTCGTCGTCGTCGTAGTCGTCGTGGTCGCGGCCGTCGTCGCCGCTTTCGGCGTTCTCAAGTTCGTCGCCGTCGACGTCTTCCAGCAACATCACTGCTTCGGCAACTTCCGTAGCAAACAAATAGAAAATCTGAGCGCCCCCGCCGAGCAAGAGCTGCCAATGTGCCCAGACGAAAACGCGTGAAACTTGCTATCATATTTCAGCTCACAAACCGTCGTACACGTTCCGCACCGCAGCATCATCTGACAGTCCGGCAACACCAAACGGGCGTTCTCCCGCCTCTTCGCATGATACAGCACGTGCTTGTCGAACGCGACGCTGGCCAAGTGCTCCAAGCAATCTTCGCACTGGCGCTCGTCGATGTTGCCAGGCGCGACCCCTCGCTCTGCGCAGCCCGGGCACGCGAGATCTCTATCGGAATAGCGATGGTCCCCCATAATCCTCGCGACCGACCCGCCTTCCTCAAAAACTTCTGCGCAAGCAGTGCACCCGTGATTCCGCGAGGTCAGGCTCCTCTTCCAGTCATCACGTCCACACACCGCTTGCATATTGAATGGTCTGGCGAGATTCTCCTTAGAGCCAGCGCAGACCGACAAGGCAGTGTGCCCATCTCGTGCGCGCAATTCATGCGTCTCGTCCACCTCCCCAGATCTTGCAGATAAATACGATACCGCGCAAGAGAGAAAACTGCTCGTGATCCACTGCCCCTGACGCGCGTAGCGCACTCTTCTCTCGGCGCAACCGCTCCAACATAGACATTCCGCTCCGATGGGCTGCTTCCAAGAGATCTGGGCTCACGTGAGGGCTAGGAATGCGAATGCCTCGACAGCCTGCGCTAAGAGCATGGCCCTGGATGCCCATACTCGATCGTAAAGCGCATAAGTATCAGCCCCACCATGCGACTTTGTCAGTTGGACAAAGCCATCGAAGTATACGCGCCAACGGGCATCCCTGTCCGCGAAGGGGCCCCTGCTGCACACGATGGACATGCGAACGAAATTGCCCTCGTGAACCTCCCCATGCCGACCGCGAGGAAAAGCTGAGAGGAAATGTTGGTTGATAGGCGGAGCTAAGCTCACATCCACCCAACAATGCTGCGAGCCAAAATGGACACAGCGTCCACAACGCTGGAGCTCCTAGGGATTTCGGCCAATCATGAGGCCCTTCATACCCTCGCAGCAATTCTTCCGAGACTCTTGGGGCCTCACGCGACCCCATCCCACCCCGAGAAATTTAACCAGCCGACTCACCCAAACCTACAAACCCGAGGCCGCGCCATCGTGAAACGCATTCCGTCTCGATTTCCTTGGGGCGTTTTTGAAGCCCTCGCACGACATGTATGAGCCTCCTAGGCCCACCTGGGCCTCGGGCGTGCTTACCCAAACAATTCACGTTAAATCCTGCAAGAACGCACGAGAAGAACTCCGATAACGAGAAGGAAAAGAAAGACGAAAGGCGGAACGACCGATTCAAATTCTACCAGGGACCACCTGTGCAATTTGTTTACAGATCATGACTTGAATTGCTTATCGCGGCGACTTGCGTTATACTCGTGCTTGCACCCACTGGCGAACGCGGAGACGCATGGGGCTCGCTAGCAACGTGACCAGACGCGCCCATTAAACCGACATTACACATGCGCTTGTACAGCGCTCTGACGATTAACACGCACAGAGCGGCACAACCGACTCACACCAGGACGAACGTCCATAACGAGTCAGACCACAGGCGCCCGAACGACTCACACACAGGGAAAACCCCGCACAACTCCCACCAGGACGAAAAGGCTCGAACCACTCACACCACGATGAGCCCCAACGACCCACACGCAAGGAGGAGCCCGAACCACTCACACAAGGACGTGGAGGCCGAAGGACTCACACCACAAGGAGCCCAAACGAGTCCCACAGAAGGATAGGCCCGAACGACGGAAAACCAGGAGAGGAGACCACATCAGAACGAGGCGCCCGACCTGGTCACACCCGTAGGAGCCCGAACGACTCCCACACAAGAATCGCCAACGGACCTTGATGACATTTATCAGCCGTTCATCACTTAGACACCCTGTGAGAACCCTGGACACATCTGAAACTGGAACAACCAGAACCGTGTATAATACTATACCCTGACTATCGAAAAACGGTCACCACGGCGGCAACCTGAGAAAAAAATACGCCACAAGCCACTACATCGACTTGGCGAGAAAGGCCGACACACATGCTGATACCCTCGAGCTCTGGACTACCTGCAAGCCCCCTCAATACATTCTGCTCTTGCAAGAGTTCCGAGCGTTCAACCTGCCACACCACTTGAGAGAAGACCGCGCACGATTCAACATGACACAACACAATGAACAAAACATACCATTTCTTAAACGTGGCACTCAAGAATCGCCAACGTACTTCGATGTCAATTATCAACCGTTTAACACTTAGCCACCCTGTGACAACCCTGGAAATATCTGAAACTGGAACAACCACAACCGTCTATAATACTATACCCTGAATATCGAAGAAGCGTCACCACGGTGACAACCTAGACCGCAAGCCCTTGGATACGCTGAGACACATACACCACGAGCCACTACATAGACTAGGCGGGATACGCGGACACTCATGCTGATACCCTCGAGCTCTGAAATACCTGCATGCCCCCTCAACACATTCTACTCTTGCAAGAGATCCGAGCCTGCTACCTTCTGTGCTCTTTCTTCGTTTTCCTATAAACCAAGACGGTTCAATTCAGCCACCACGTTGCGTAACGCTCGACGCATCAACTGCGCACGAGCGCGAAGCACGAAACTTGGAACTTCGACTCTCAGACCTCCACATGGGCCGGATCGGCGTCCAAAGGAACAGAGGCAGGCCCCCTCACACCCTTTGGAAGAGCGGGGAAGAACGTTCCACTTCTGTATATTTCTTTCTGTGCCTCCTTCATGTGTGTCTCTACGTATTTGATGTATGAATGCGTCTGTTTTGTATGTATGCGCGTATATGTATGCGAAGAATGAATTCCCCCATGTCGCACTGAGGACGGCTCGCGCAGACAAAAGCTGGAGAGTGGCGCGATTCTGACACATCTCGCGATGACCGCCGCGCCTGCAGGCCACCGACCGCTAGCCGCAACGACGTCCTGCTGAACGAAAGCGGGGTGAATGGAGAAGGATATCTCATACACCATAAACAAAAATGGCAAACTCGTAACCGCGATGAACTACGTGCAGTACTTTCGCAACACAGGCACCTCGTGCCAAAGCACAGTGGGCGCGTGCGTTCGGCTCGCAAGCCAAATCACCATTGACGTCGTGGTCGTCGTCAACGTCGTTCTCTCGACGTCGACGTCGTCCTGTCGTCCTCGTCGACGTCGTCGTGATGGGCTGAGCTACGCTCACTGACCCTCGTGGCGTAGGCCTGCCCATCACGTGCCAGCCCATGCGAACCTAACAACATCGCGCCGGCTGCATTGTCGAACCTTAAAATGATGCAAGAAAGCCGAGCACCGACATTCTCCGTGACACTCCAAGGAGCTCCCGTAGCGAGGAAAAATACAAAAACCGCACGGGCGCTTCTTCATGCCAGCCGCAAAGGTGATGCTCATAGGCGGAGACGATTACTGAAGGCGGAGCGCAGCTCACGACCACCCTGAAATACTGAAGCAAGAATGGCAACGACAACGACGCTGGTCGGGAAAGATCGCTGGACTCGGCGACGACTCGACGACGACTCGCACTACTTCAGCTCTTCCCACAGAGAACTACACAGAAGCACGCATGCACCAAACGACTGAGTGCGTGCTTCGCTGGAGTTCGTGTTCGGAGATAGTACTACTAGTAATGCTTCTACATCGACTACTACAACTACTGCTGCTACTACTACTACTACTACTACTACTGCTGCTACTACTACTACTACTACTACTACTACTACTAGTACTGCTACTACGACTCCTAGTAGTACGACTACTACTAGTACTACGACGACGACTAGTACAACTACTGCTGCTACTACTTGTAATGCTACGGGGGCTGTAACTGCTACTCCTGCTCGAACTACTACGAGCACTACTACTTCTACGACGAAAACTACTTCTACTAGCGCTGCTACTGCTACTACTACTGCGCCCACTACTCCTGATACTGCAAGTACTACGAATATTACTCGTACTACTTCATCTGCTACTCGTACTTCTACTAATAGTACTCCCCCTACAACTATTATTCCTACTAGTACTACTACTACACCTAGTACCACTACTACTTCTACTACTACTACTACTACTACTACTACTACTACTACTACTACTACTACCACGACTACTACTACAACTACTACTACTACTACTATTACTACTACTACTACTACTACTACTACTACTACTACTGTGACGACTACTACTACAATTACTCCTACTCCAACTACTACTACGACTAATACTATGATTACTACTCATACCACTACTACTACTACTACTACTACTACTACTACTACTACTACTACTAGTACTACTACTAATACTACTACGACTACTACTACTACAACTACTACTACTACTACTACTACTACTATTACTATTACTACTACTACTACTACTACTACTACTACTACTACTACTACTACTACTACTACTACTACTACTACTACTACTATACTACTTTTACTACTACTACTACTACTACTACTACTACTACTACTACTACTACTAC
>CAUYUJ010003378.1:12500-79686 GCA_963575745.1 Prorocentrum cordatum | reverse complement strand
ATCATCATCATCATCATCATCATCATCATCATCATCATCATCATCATCAGCAGCATCATCAGCATCATCAGCATCATTATCAGCATCATCATCAGCATCATCATCAGCAACAGCATCATCATCAGCATCATCATCAGCATCGTCACCATCACCGCCACCACCACCACCACCATCATCATCATCATCATCATCGTCATCAGCACCAGCTTCATCATCAGCATCAGCATCAGCATCAGCATCATCATAGTCATCAGCATCAGCAGCAGCATCATCAGCAGGAGCAGCATCACCATCATCATCAGCATCATCATCATCAGCATCAGCATCATCATCCTCATCATTAGCCTCATCAGCATTGACATCATCAGCATGATCAGTATCATCATCATCAGCATCATCATCATCATCATCGTCGTCATCAGCATCAGCAGCAGCACCAGCATCGGCAGCAGCAGCATCATCTTCCTCATGTCACCCTGCACAGCATCATCATCAGCAGCATCATCAGCATCAGCAGCAGCATCACCATCATCACCATCGTCAGCAACATCATCATCATCATCAACACCATCATCATCATCATCATCAGCATCATCATCATCATCAGCAGCAGCAGCATCACCAGCATCATTAGCATCAGCATAATCATCATCATCATCATCATCATCAGCATCATCATCATCATCATCATCATCATCATCATCATCATCATCATCATCATCATCATCATCAGCATCAGCATCATCATCAGCATCATCATCATCATCATGATCAGCATGATCATCAGCGTCATCAGTACCAACACCACCACCGCCGTCATCAGCAGCATAATCGCCAACAGCATCATCATCATCATTTTCAACATCATCATCAACCCGCCACCACCAGTAGCATCGCTACCACCATCTTCATTGCCATCCTCAATCTCCGCATCATCATCATCACCATCATCATCACCGTCACCATCCGTATCATCGTCATAAGTATCAGCATCTCCAGCATCATCATGGTAAGCACCATCATGATCAGCATAACCATCATCATGTGCATCTGCATCATCATCAGCATGAACAGTATCAGCATCACCATCATCATCCTCATAATAATCAGCAGCATCAGCAGAATCAGCATCATCAGCGTCAGCCTCATCATCATCCTTCCCCTTGTTCTCATATCCCTCTTCCGCCTCCTCCTGCTTACCATTCTGCTCCTCCTGCTCCTCCTCCTCCTCCTCCCTTCTCCTCCTCCTCCTCCTCCTCCTTGTCCTGCACAGATTTGACCTCCTCCTCCTCCTCCTCCTCATTATGTTCCTCCTCCCCCTCCTCCTCCTCCGTTCCTCCACCTCTGCTCCTCCTCGTCATCCTCCTAGCACCTCCTCGTCGTCACCAGCATCATCACCATCAGCAACAACAACAGCAGCATCATCAGCAGCATCATCATCAGCCTCATCATCATCACCATCATCATCAGCAGCGTCATCAGCATCATCATCAGCATAATCATCAGCAGCATCATCATCGGCATCATCAGCATCCTTTTTCAATGTTCTCATCCCCCTCCTCCGCCTTCTCCTCATCCTGCTGCTCCTCCTCCTAATCATCTGCTTCCTTCTTCTCTCCGTCCTCCTCCTCCTCCTCCTCCTCTTGCCTACGCTGCGCTTAATGCGTCGCTGGAGGATAAAAAACAAGAACAAACAATTCGCGGCTTACAAATTACGGGAACAATCGGCCGACACGTCACGTTTCCCGGCAGCCTTGAAAGCAACCTTGAAAGCAGCCGTCAGCATCATCAGTAGCATCCTCATCATCATCCGAATCCGCACCTGCCTAGCATCACCAGCATCATCAGCAGCATCGTCATCATCAGCGTCAGCGTCCTCATCAGCAGCAACAGCACCATTACCATCATCATCAGAAGCATCATCAACATCATGACCAGCATCATACCATCATCATCAACAGTATCATCCTCATCATCATCATCATCATCATCATCATCATCATCATCATCATCACCATCATCATCATCATCATCAGCAGCATCATCACCATCATCATCATCATCATCATCATGATCATCATCAGCGTCGCCATCTGCAGCATAATCAGCATTGTCATCAGCAGTAGCAGCATCATCAGCATCCCACCAACACCCTCACCACCACCACTACCATCGCCACCACCACCGTCATCATCATCGTCGTCAGCATCATCAGCATCATCATCATCATCATCATCATCATCATCATCATCATCATCGTCATCATCATCATCATCATCATCATCATCATCATCATCATCATCATCATCATCATCATTGTCAGCATCACCATCATCGTCAGCATCAGCATCGCCATCATCCCATTCATCAGCATAACCATCACGCATCATCAGCATCATCATCATCATTTTCATCATCATCATCATCATCAGCAACCTCGTCGGCATCATCCGCATCACCACCAACCCGCCACCACCATCACCATCGACACCATCACCGCCGCTCTTAATATCATCGTCATTACCAGCATCACCCGCGTCTGCAACACCATCATCACCCCATCACAGTCACCATCACCAGAATTATCAACAGGATCATCATCCCCATCAAGGTCATCATTCTGGTGATGCGCAGAATCATCAACACCATCAGCATCATCAACATCAACATCAGCATCATCAACATCAGCATCATCAGCATCATCATGAGCGTCATCATCACCATGCCCATCAGCAGCAACACCGGCCTTAGCATCATCATAATCAGCATCATCATCAACATCAGCAGCATCATCATCCGTGTCCTTGATCTTATATCCCTCCTCCGCCTCCTCCTGCTCACCATGCTGCCCTATCCTCCTATTCCTTCTCCTCCTCTTCCTCCTCCCTCCTCCTCCTCCTCCTCCTCCTCCTCCTCCTCCTCCTCCTCCTCTTCCTCCTGTTCCTCCTCCGTTCCCTTCTCCTCCTCCTCCTCCTCCTCCTTCCCCCTCCTCCTCCTCCTCCATCATCCTCTCCTCCTCCTCCTCTCCTCCCCTCTTCCTCCTTCCTCCTCCTCGTCTTCCTCCTCCTCCTCCTCCTCCTACTCCTACTCCTACTCTCATCCTACTGCTCCTCCTCCTGCTGATCCTTGTCCTCCTCCTGCTCCTCCTCCTCCTCCTCTCCCTCCTTCTCCTCTTCCTCCTCCTTTGTTCCTCCTCCGCTGCTCCTCCTCCGCCTCCTCGTCATCATCATCAGCATCATCGTCAGCATCCGCATCCGCAACAGCACCAGCATCATCATCATCAGCATCATCGTCAGCATCATCATCATCATCATCATCATCATCATCATCAGCAGCAGCATCATCAGCATCATCATCATCATCATCATCATCATCATCATCATCATCATCATCATCATCATCATCATCATCATCAACAACAACATTATCATCAGCATCATCAGCATCATCATCATCAGCAGCATTATCAGCATCATCATCATCATAATCATCATCATCAATATCAGTATCATGATCACCATCATCATCAACATCAGCAACAGCATCTTCTTTATCAGCAGCAGCAGCATCATCACAATCACCAACAGCACAATCGTCGCCATCATCCTTATCATCATCAACCCGCCACCACGATCAGCATCGGAACCAGTACCACCACCCTCATTACCATCCTCAGCCTCCGCATCATCATCATCATCATCATCATCATCATCATCATCATCATCATCATCATCAGCAGCATCAGTATCACCATCACCATCAGCACCATCCTCATGATCAGCATCATCATCATAACAAGCATCATAATCATCATCACCACCCCATCATCATCATCATCATCATCATCATCATCATCATCATCATCATCATCATCATCAGGTTCATCAGCATCATCATAATCAGCACAATTATCAGCATCATCCTCATCAGCATCATCAGCAGCATCATCATTATCCGTCCCCTTGTTCTTGTATCCCTCCTCCGCCTGCTCCTGCTCACCGTGCTGCTCCTCCTGATCCTCCTCCTCCTCCTACTCCTCATCATCACCGGCATCCTCATCCGCATCATCATCATCAGCATCATCATCATCACCATCATCATCAACAACATCATCATCGCCATCACTTACAACAACATCAGCATCACCATCATCACCATTTTTTCAGTATCAGAATCAGCATCATCGTCTCCATATCATCCTCATCGTCATCATCACAATCACCGTCGTCATCGTCATCACCGTCGTCATCGTCATCATCATCATCATCATCATCATCATCATCATCATCATCACAATCACCATCATCAGCATCAGCATCAGCATCAGCATCATCATCATGCCACCACCACCCCCACCACCACCACCAGCGTAATTATCATCTTCAGCATCATCAGCATCATCACCAGCAGCATCACCATCACCATGAGCATCATCATCATCATCGTCATCATGCATAAGCATCATCATCGTCATCGGCATCATCAGCAGCATCATAATCATCGTGGTCATCATCACCATCATAATCGTCGTCATCATCGTCGTCATCACAATCAGCATCATCATCAGCAGCAGCATCATCGGCATCATCAGCATCCTTTTTCAATGTTATCATCCCCCTCCTCCGCCTTCTCCTCATCCTGCTGCTCCTCCTCCTCCTACTCATCCTCTTCCTTCTTCTCTCCGTCCTCCTCCTCCTCCTCCTCTTGTCTACGCTGCGCTTAATGCGTCGCTGGAGGATTCAAAAACAAGAACAAGCAATTCGCGGCTTACAAATTACGGGAACACTCGGCCGACACGTCACGTCTCCCGACAGCCTTGAAAGCAGCCTCCTTCCTTACTCCTGGGGTGACTTCACCAGGCCTTGCGCGCAGAGTGGCGCGTCAGCGCGTTAAGTTTGTCTAACGCAGCGATGTCCTGTTCATGCAGTGGTGCAACCTTGGTTACAGTTAACCCGTGCAATCAGGATGCGCCGGTGAGGATGCAAGGGCCTTGGAGAGCCATGTTGACGTTTTCTGAGCGAGGTTGGCCAGCGAACGTCACCAAGGATGGGCCGAAGGGGCAAGGATGCAAGGGTAGCCGTGGGAAGCTGCCCATCCTTACTACGCGGGTTGACTGTAGCACCCACTCCCCGAACTGGTTGAGACGTCGGCTCGGGTGTGCGAGCAGCCAGGGGCGTGCCGAGAAAACGGTGTGGCACGCCCTTGCCGTCGCTCGGACGTCCATTTCCCGTGCACTTTTTTCGGCTTCGTGCGTGCTTTCGTTTGCTCGATGGTCCAGGATGATCCTCGATGGTTCTCGCCGAGAAAAAATGCACACGTCCGAGCGATGCCAAGCGCCTGACGCGTCAGCGGCCGACTGCAGCTGGGGCGGAGCTCAGGCATGGAAGCGGGCTCCACTGGCTCGCGCTGCCAGAGAAGCTTTTCCTCCGCCCAAGGCAGCACCACAGGGGGCATGCACGGGTAGTGCCGAGGCCTCGACAACCCAGGGCAGGAGGAGGAGGAGGAGGAGGAGGAGGAGGACGAGGAGGAGCAGAAGAAGAATGAGGAAAAAAGTGATGGAGGAGGAGGAGGAGGAGCAGCAGCAGCAGCAGCAGCAGCAGGAGGGCCCCCCCCCCCTGGCGTGAGGGGGGAGGCACCAGGTTGCCCCTGAACAGAGGAAGACAACGAAAAAAAAAGGGAGGGAGAAGGAGAGAGTAGGAAACGGTAGGAGACGCAGGGGGAGGAATAGAAGGAGGGAGGATACGCAGGGGAGAAGAGGAGGATGAGAAGGAGAAGGGAGTGGAGATGCGGAGAGTGAGGAGGAGGGAGAGAATAAGGACGAGAAGGAGGAGAAGGATGAGAAGGAGGAGGAGGAGGAGGAGGAAGAGAGGAAGAGGAGGAAGAGCGAACGACGAGCAAAGAAAGAGAAGGAGAAGGAGGATAATCCAAGAAGAAGAGAAGAAGAAGAAGGAAGGAGGCGCAGGGGGGAGGAGGAGAAGAAGGCCTCTGGCCCTGCATCCCTCCCCTTCTCTCTGGCCTGCCCTCTGCCAGCCTTCCGAGTTACAGAACATGAGGACCACTCCCCTCTCTACCCTTAAGTCGGGCCTGTCCCTCTACAGGTGGAATATTCAAAAATAGTAAAACAAAAAGGACGATGTTTTGATTATTTTAGCCCATTGGGAGGGCATGCTTTGAGTATGTTCCATTGTTCACCCAAAATCCCCTTGTAGGGGGACACGCCCGACTTAACTCTGCCCTGCACCTGCGCGCAAGATGCCCGGCCCCCCCTCCGCGCATCGCGTCCTCCGCGCGGGACTGGGCCGAGCGGCTCGCTGGTGCGCGCTGCAGGCCAGACGGTGTGCGGTGCTTCGGGGCGGTGCCCGCGGCAGCGTGGGCCTCGTGTTCGGATCGGCGCTGTGCCCCCGCCGTGGTGAATGGCGCCCTCGCCCCAGCGTGGGGCACACTTCTGGATCCGAGTATTGCTGCATCGCTGTACCTTCCCTCGGTTCCCCTCCTCCGCCTTCCCCCTGACCTCCTGCTCGTCCCACTCCTTCCGCTCCAGCTCCCGCTGCTGCTTGCCCTTCGTCCTCGTGCTCATCGTTCCCCATCGTCCGTCGTGTCCTCCTGCTCGTCTTCCTGATCTCCCGCCACGTCCTTCTCCTCCTCCTCCTCGTCCTCCTCCTCCTCCTCCTCCTCATCCTCCTCTTCCTCTTCCTATGTACGCAACTCACCTTTTCCTATCGCGCATACTAGCGTCCTCTTTGAGTTCCAGGCCGGCTATGCCATGCGTCGACGGATAGAGGAATAATCAGCGCATTCGGGACGGATGGGAGGGGGGGATTCGGCGGAGAGCCTGGGGGAGAAGTGAGAAGGAGAAGGCCTTCTCAGAAGGCTCGGAAGTCCCCCGGCCTTCTGGGAAGCTGTCTAAGCCTTCCCAAGAGACACAGAACACTTCTCAGAAGGCGCAAGGGCGTCTGAGAAGACCCGCCGCCTTCTGAGAGGGACCTTTTCCTTCTTACGTCCCCCGTCCCCCCCTCGCTCGACGTCAAGGGACAGGATGTTAGATCGGGCGCGAGCGCACCTAGCTTGCCTCCACTCCCCTCGCAGCTCTCCCTCGTTACTCCTCCCACCCCTCCTGTATTTAGGAGTACGGCTGGACCTACAAGCCTCGTCGAATATACATTGAAACGCTGTTCAAAATCGAAGCGCTCGATAGGTCGGACACTTGTCAAAAAGCACGTTCTTCGATGTTGTGAGGGTACTGCCCGATTTCAGACACCCCTGCGTCTGCGCCGATTACCTCATGCCAGCATTGAAGTAGCGCCCACCACACAAGCACCGAGAACAGAAACCGTCAATCTATGTTTGACGAGTCCCGTAGGGCAGAATAACATCCTTCAAAAACATGAGACCTTCCGCCGGCCAAACTTCGGAGCCCACAAAAGGGGGGAGGGGGACCCTGAGGGGGGATGAGTTCAATCCGCTGGTGCATCGAATTTCCGAGAAACGATGCCCCCCGCGCGCCCCGATTGTCGACGCCTCTCGGGTTCTGGCGGCGGCCGGAGACCTCATATTGCATCGTTTTTCTGCGGTTCGATGTGCCAACGGACCGAACTCACTCCCCCCCCTGTGCCCCCCCCCCCCCCTTTGCGGTCCCGAAACTGAAGAACCTGCGAGGGTACCCTCCCCCAGGATGCACGAGAACCCCAAGAGGCACAAAGAGCACTAATGAGGGTGTCCTTCCCGAACCGACCTTGCGCCTCGGGCCGACTGTACAGATTGGGGGCGCGCAAACATGCATTGGCGATCCATGGATTTGGCGCGAGGTCGCCAAACCATGGATCGGGAGAGGTGCCCTCCCTAAAAGGCGGCCGGTGCCGCCCCGTTCGGCGGCGGAAGTTCCCGATTTTTCCCATGGAAGCGGGACCCGTCGCTCATCCACGCCCCCTTGATTCGGCGGTGGACAGGCCTCCCTTTAGTAAACCTCCCCCTAGCGGAAACGGCCTGGGACCGAAACCGACGGACCTGGACCCGCAAAAACGACGGCCGCGACGCCCTCTCGCGAACCGACCACGGCCCATTCCCTAATCGACGTGTCAGGGTAGGAGGTCTATCCACCTCCGATTGATCCGTGTTTGCGATCGCCGGAACAGATGACCGTGCTCCGGGGCAGGGCTCGAGTGAAACAGTGTTTGCCGTTCTCGTTTTGTTTTCGTCACCCCTAGTTCTGTCTTCGTTCCAAAGTTGCTGCGAGACGAAGTCAAAACGAAAACGGTCCACGAAATTGCCAAAACAGCGTTTAGCTCGAGCCCTGCTCTGGGGGGGGATTTTGCAGCCCTGCCAGGCGAGCAAGACTGCGCGAAGAGTGGCCCACGGGCCCGCCAACGAAGACGGCGAGGACCGCGGCCCACGAGAGAGAGAGAGAGAGAACGCGCGCGCGCGCGCCGTTCTCCTTCTCCTTCTCCTCGGCCTCCTCGTCGCGCTGGTCGTCAACCTCCTCCTCCTCCTCCTCCTCCTCCTCCTCCTCCTCCTCCTCCTCCTCCTCCTCCTCCTCCTCCTTCTCTCCCTTCTCTCCCACTGCCTGGGGAGGCCAGAGGGCGCCGATCCCGCGGCTCCTCCCTCACCTCTCCTGGGGCGCGCGCCGACCAGCACCTCGAGGGGATGCCGCGGAGGCGACGAGGGCCTCCCATCGGCGGCGAGGGAGGAGGGGGAGCGATAAAGGGGAGGCCTCCTCGGAAGGCGGCGCGGGACTTCCCAGAAGGCCTCGCGCCTTGAAGCCTCCTGTGCCTTCGGGGGGGGGGGGGGGGCTTCGGAAACTGCTCTGCAGGCCGGGGGACGGCCGAGCCTTCCGAGGAGGCTCGCCCCGTTCTCGTGTCGCCCCCGGGGGCTCGCCGCCGAGCCCAGGAGGCCCGGCGGGGGGGGGAAAGCGAGCCGAGGGCAGAGAAGTATGGGCACCCTCTCCGCCTCTGCCTGCCTGCTGCCCCCCATCCCGCTCAAGCCGTGGCCTCCTCGCGGAGCAGCGGCCGGTCTGCGAGGTCCAGCATCTCCGCCTCCACCGCCTCGCCGTACGCCGCGGCCCCGAGGGGCACGAAGCGCACCTGGGGGAGGCGGGCGCAGATCGCGCGCGGGGGGGGAGGGGCCCACGAGGTACGCCCAGGGGCGCCCGAGATAGCGAGCCCACAGAGGACGCACGCGCCCAGCCACGCACGCACAGGAACACGGCCCCCCCGTCCGCGAGGCCAGCCACGAGGTACGAGCGTTGGCGCAAGGCGCGCTCTGGAAGCCGACGTGGGTGCATGTACGTATAGTTACGTCCTTCTCCCGCTCCTGACGGGAGGGGGGGCGTCCGAGATGGGGGTTCGCAAATCACGGCCCGGGGTACGCGCGCGGCCCAGGGGTGGCCTGGGGACGTATTAATATGAGAAGAGGCGCCATGACATATGGGGAGTCAGCATGGCCCCAGCCATGACATCCACCACCCTCTCGTCATCGCCGCCCCTCGCCATCGCTCGGACGTCTATGCCCCGTGCATACTTCGATGACGTGGGTGTATTATTTCCGCAGGATAGCTCATAAGGCTCCTCGACGACCCTCGCCGAGAACAAAGTGCACACGTCGAGCGATGCCGAGCGCCCGCTTGGCCGCCCCCGACACACTCCTCCTCCTCCTCCTCTCCTCCTCCTCCTCCTCCCCTCCTCCTCCATCCTCCTCCTCCTCCTCCTCCTCCTCCCTCTCTCCTCCTCCGCCTCCGTCCTCCTCCTCCTCCTCCTCCTCCTCCTCCTCCTCCCCTCCCTCCTCCCCCTCCCTTCCACCTCCTCCTCCTCTCCTCCTCCTCCTCCTCCTCTCCTCCTCCTCCTCCTCCTCCTCCTCCTTCCTCCTCCTCCTCCTCCTCCTCCTCCTCCTCCTCCTCCTCCTCCTCCTCCTCCTCCTTTTCTTTTCCTCCTTTTTCTCCACCTCTCCTCCTCCTCCTCCTCCTCCGCCTCCTCCTCCCCTCCCGCTCCCCTCCTCCTCCCCTCCTCCTTCTCCGTCTCCTCCCCTCCTCCCCTCCTCCTCCTCCTCCTCCTTCAACCTCCTGCTCCTCCTCCTCCTCCTCCTCCTCCTCCTCCTCCTCCTCCTACTCCCTCTCCTCCTCCTCCTCCTCCCCTCCTCTCCTCCTCCTTCTCCTCCTCCTCCTCCTCCTCCTCCCCCCTCCTCCTCCTCCTCCTCCTCCTCCTCCCACCTCCCCTCCTCCTCGTCCTCCTCCTCCTCCTTCCTCCTTCCCTCCTCCTCCTCCTCCTCCTCCTCCTCCTCCTCCTCCTCCTCCTCCTCTCTCCTCCTCCTCCTCCTCCTCCTCCTCCTCCTCCTCCTGCTCGTCGTCCTCCTCCTCCTCCTCCTCCTCCTCCTCCTCCTCTCGCCGACAGGAAAGCATCACGGCGGGGGGCCTCCGGCGGCGCTCTCGGCCTCCGTGGGCCCCTCAGCTCTGGGCCTCTCGGAGCTGCCAAAACCATCGACTCGGGCTGATAAGCTGGTCACGAGAGAGGGGAGGAGGAGGAGGACGAGGAGGAGGAGGAGGAGGCGGAGAAGGAGGAGGAGGAGGAGGAGGGAGGAGGAGGAGGAGGAGGAAGGAGGAGGAGGGAGAGGAGGAGGAGGAGGAGAGGAGGAGGAGGAGGCGGAGGAGGAGGAGGAGGAGGAGGAGGAGGAGGAGGAGGAGGAGGAGGAGGAGGAGGAGGAGGAGGAGGAGGAGGAGGGAGGAGGAGGAGGAGGAGGAGGAGGAGGAGGAGGAGGAGGACGAGGAGGAGAGGAGGAGGGCATTAGGGCATTAGGGCCTTAGTCTCTCGCACCCAGCGACCCGATTACTTAGTAATCGGGCTCTTCTTCGGACTCTTCACTCCTGCCAGCCTGGAGCCGAGCCTCTTCTTCGAGGCGCCTCTCAGCTCGGCAAAACACAACCGCCTCGTGGGGGTCGCTAAAGCCGTGCAACTGCGCCACTCGATACATATCAAGGGCCTCGGGGAAAACCAACCCGTACACAGGGGCAGGGTCGCTACTCCGCTCCGAGGCCTCTTGAGGAATCGCCAGCCTCCCTTCCCACAACGCTCGGACCTCCACGGAAGGCTCAGCACAGTCTCCGAGCATCGGGGGAGGGGACACCGTTGAATTAGGGTGCAGGCCTCTTCGGAGCCTAGATCTTTGGGTCGCCAGTCCAGGGTGCTTGGGACCCAGACATGGCCCTGCTAGGCCCTTTGCCAGGCCTGTGACTGTGTTGCACACTCGCACCGCACGAAATGCAGAACAAAACTGGGGCCCCTGTATCATCACCTATGACAGGGGCCTGCACGACATTGTGCCTCGCAAACTTCCACGTCTGGCAACTCACCCGCTCCATCCCCGAGATGTGGGGCACCAGGTCGGGAGGAGCAGCCGAGGAGCCAATGGAGGAGCCGAGAGCAGCGGAACCAGAGCCAACCGAGCCCTGACTGCTATCAGGATAGAGACGAGCGGGCACAGCCTCGAGAATCCTCTCCCGAGACCGCAGCTCCAGCTGCGCCTCATACTCGTTGGCAATATCAGGCGGGACATCTTGACCTGTAAGATCAAGCACCACCTCCGAGGTCCCACCCACCCCCTCCGAGTCCACGAATCCCCTAGCATGGAGCCAGCTGTGCAATCTACCTAGCCACTCCGCGGCCTGACAGACTCTGCGCTCGCAGGCCTCAACAAAAAGCTCCTGCTCTGCATCTATGGCCCACAGCTGGGCTCCCGCTTCGGCCCACTGGTCGGCTAACCTGTTACCCTTGAGAACCCACAAATCCTCGAGAGAGGTCGCCTCTCGAATCGCTCTGTGAGCCTTGACTTTTACAACCCGCGCCGCGTCTCCAACTTTTGACCACCACAGCCTCCACATGTGCCTACGACTGTTCTCAGGCGACAGGGCGGTGGTCGCGGAGGTGGCACAAGCAACAGAACCTGCACAATCACTGAAGACTTCAAGAGGCACCCCAGAGTCTCCCTCGCATGGGGGCTCACTAAATCTGGCCAGCATGTGAAACGCGTAATCTTCCCCATCCCGCGCCCACTGGTCAGGCCCCCACCCCCGAGGCACCACCCCATACACGCAGGCAACACAATTGCCTCCATCGTCAACTTGCACCGCTGACCAGCCTGCTCTCCTACAGGCTCCGAACTTGGTGTGGTACGCTGAGCCGTCTACAAAAATGGTCCCTCCCCAGCGCCAACCAGGCAGGGCCCCGACAAACCGAACCCCGTTTTCCTCGGGAGCCTCGACCTTCGCAAAGCAGCGCTCGGGGGAGGGAAACAAACACCTGGAAAACATCTCAGCCTCGACCTCACCAAGACGCGCCACTTTCCGAGCGGACTGCAGAAGACTAGAGGGCAGGTCGGTCCTGCGAAGCTCGGCGGAGCTGGAACAATCAAACCCTCGATGGAAGAGCGTGCCCCTGCAGCCGCACAGAAGACACTTATCAGACGCCGATTTTGCATGCTTCGCCAGCCTCGCCTGAGGCCAGTGGGTCCCCGAGACCAGACTGCGAACAAGATTGCGATCGTGCCGAGGAAGTCCTTTCTCAGCCTTGCCGTGCAAGATCCTATCCAAGGGCCTCCAGTGAAGCTCAGAAACCCAAGAGCCGATTCGTTGCAGCGCCTGGATGTCCGAAGCTACCGAGGCCATGCGCCTGGCAACCTCGACGGCCCTACCTGGCGAGAAGAACTTCAAATCCACCTCCCCCTCGGACCCAATCAGCCTGGTGGCAGAGGCCACGCCTCCTCCAACACGAGCGAGGGCGAGGAGGAGGGCCTGAGCAGGGTTAGTGCACCTGCCCCAAGGAGCCTTCTGCCTGAGAGTGGAACGCCCCCCCTCCAACACCGCCTCCAGAAACCCTTCAGACGGCAGAGAGGTCTCCAAGCAGACAGTCCAGGCCATAACAACTTCACACGTGTGAATGAGCAGGGGGTCCCTCCAGGACCCGCGATACATCGTCTTAATGCGAAGCCCTACACTGGCCCCCTTAGGAAGCCGACCCTCAGACTTCAAGGCTGAAGCCCTCAGACCACTGAGTTTCCCATCCGCGATTCCTGTCACCGCTGATCCCCATATGGCAGTAGCCGCCGGAGAGCACCGAAAGGCCTTCTCAACCTTGGCACCCGCAGCTCTCAGGGTGTGGACACGATCCGCAGACTTCTGGGCTCGGGCAAGACGCTTATTTTGCTCAACCACACTGCGCAGCACTCCAGACGAGCCGTCGCCTCCCAGGCAGCGGAGGCCTCGGGCGCGCTCGAGCTCGCCTTCCCAGGCCGCACCGAGGATGCTCGCAAGCTCGGAGTCGCCCGACAGCCACCCAGTTTTGCCCCAGTTGACCTGCAGCTTCCGCTCGGCAAGGCCGTCCGCGACAAACCGAAGAGCTGCAGGAAGTTGCTCCCCCACCAGGCGTGCAGTGCCGAGCGCTTGCAATAGTTGATCATCCACAAGAGATCGGGCCCGCACCAATGGATAGCGCCGAGCTTGCTCCAACAGCAGCGTGTGGACCATGAGCTTGGCGAGCCCCAGCGCGCAACTGCAGCCTGCCGCTACTGTGCCATTCGCGTACACCACGACCGAGAGGGCATTATGATACTGCGCCCTGCGACCCAGCCTGTATGCACAACAGAGCGCCCTCAGGAGAGCCAGCGATAACTTCGTCGCCTTCGCCTCCCTGAGCAGTATGTCGTGCGACACGTGCTCGTAGTACTTGCTGAGGTCCAGCGCAGCCGTACCTGCCGCCATGCCGTCAACCTGAACACAATACGCTGCCAGCAAAGTGTGAACGTGCCCAGCTCGATCGCACGTCCTGCCCAGGCCTCCCCCGTAGAAGTCGCCCTCCAAGTGCCTCTCCCAATCTGCCACCAACGGCTGTCTCATTCGACTCCAGAGCCTCAGCCACAGGCAGTTGAGCGCGATGGGGCGCACTCCTCCCCCAGGCGGGGGCTTGGGCAGGAAGGAGATCAGCATGAGAAAGAGCGGCATGTCTATCGGGTCCCGCTCCCACGCGTGGAGAACATCCAGGAACCTCAGCTGGTAGCTCTGGGGCATCCACCGCAGCTGCCTGGGATGGAACTTGTCCCAGCCCAGGCCCGCCCTGTCGCTATAGGCGTCGATCACCTCGCGCAGGTTCTGAAGCGTGAGCCTCGGCAGCTCCTCAGCGTCGAAGTCCTCGCCTCGCCAGGTGTAGGGGCGAGGCCCCTCAGCACGAAGCTCGTGCTGCCACAGCGGGCCCCGCTGCAGCATGAGCTTCTCCATCGCAGCATCGCCACCCAGCGGAAGGACCTGTTCCTGCTCCTCATCCAGCACCTCGAAAACTGATGGCTGGACTTGCTGACCAGCGCGAATGAAACCGAAGGCCGCACTGCCGCCCCTCTCCAGGGCCGCAGCACAGGCCCACGCCTTCCACTCGCTCTGGTTGACCTGCGTGTCCCGCTGCCGCAGCTGCAGCAGGTGGCTGTCGAGCGCCTCCAGCAGGTAAGCAGCTGCGCCAGCGCTGCCAGACCGCAGCACCTTGACAACCTTGGCGACTGTCATCTGCGCCAGGGCCCCTTGCGACGGCCACCAGCCATCCTCGCTGACGAAATCCCCGATGACCTGCAGCTGCCTGTTGAGGCACGAGAACCTGTCCCAGCCCCGCTCCAGCATGTAGGCCTTCTGCTGTGCTGCTCGCCGAGCAGCTGCTGTGAGGGACGCCATCCGCCTGAACTCCAGTGACGATCGCGCCTTGGACTGCCGACTTCACTCCTGAGCCAGCGGCGCCTGCTTGAGCCTGAGCCCAGCTGCGCGCCCCCGTCGCCTCTCGTAGACGTCGCGCAGCTGGCAGAGGTAGTCTTCTGCATGCATGAACCAGTGCTTGGCTGCAGCTTGGATATCCACAGTCTCCGAGCCTGCCTCCCAGTGCCATTCTGAATCGCCAACTTCCCTGGGTGCAGGCCGCGCAGGAGGAGGAAGATGTAGTGGGAAGCCTCCAGGCCCATCAGCTGCAGTGACCATGGCCCTCGCATGGAGCCCTCGAAGCTTCAGTAGAACAAGCACGTGCGCGCATATCGGCGTGCTCAACACCGCTGCGACTTCCAAGCCCGTGTTCGCAAGGACCTGAGAGCAAATGAAGAAGTCGAGCTTCCTGCTGCCGCAGGTGGCGTCATCGGTGGCCGCCACAACTCCACGTGCACGCTTAGCCCACTCATGAAGGTCATGCGGCTCTAAGTTCCAGTCCCCTCCTGCGATCCAGGGCCCTGGCAACGGCGACACCAGCTGCAGCAGGCCCCCAAGGAAAAAGAGATGTTCGGCTCAGCCATGCCCACCTTCGTCGCCAGGTACACCGAGAGGACATAGACTGGCACGCGTAGCCCAGTGTTGATGACCGCAACCTGGCATCTACTGCCTGGCAGGTCTCGCCGCAGATGCGTAGGGACCTCACGGTCCAGAACGGGTACAACAGAGGATACAGCCACACCTGCTGACGACTCCATCACGCCTTCACCAGTGCTATCAGCTCTGCCCATCAGCAAGCGTCCACCTGACATGTTGCGCCCAGCCCATCGCTGAGCAGAGCTAATCTGCTTGTCAAACTTGAGGCGATGCTCTTGGATCAGGAAGACAGTTGGAGCCTCCCTGTTAGCATCGGCCTCTGCATACCATGCATATAAGTCCTGAGCCTTGGACCAGAACGTGACATTGGACGAGACAATAGTCAAGTCCTCAAGCTCCCCAGACTCGCCCTTCAGCTGCCGCTTAACGAGGTCCGCCTCGAGCGCCAGAGGGGAAGAGAGCCCGACTTGCTGCAACCGTCCAATCTTCGAGAGGCAGCCAGCCCCTGGTGGTCGGTACCCTCTGGCCTCCGAAGGAGAGCGGGGTGGTGCCGAGCAGCGCATGCCCGAAGGCTGGTACCCTCTTGCACCCCCTTTGCTCTCGCTGGCGGCTGAGCAGTGCGTGCCACCAGGGAGGCCCACAACCTCTGCTGCACTAAAGGCTAGGCGAGTCCGTCTTAGCCTTCTTGGCGGGCATGAGGCACTCCTGAAACCGCTTGAGCTTCTCCCGATCCTCAGGCTTGGACAGGTCACACTCGGGGAAACCAGCTGCGCGGAGACGCTCTGGCAACGTTGGGTCCCCCCAGTCGAACTGCATCCCGCCGTCAGCATCGCCAGTGCTGCCAGCAGGAGCGCCGCCGCCAGGTGCCTGGCCAGCTGCAGCAGCCGCCTCCTGCTCCTGCTTCCGCTTGGCCTGCTCCTCCAGCTTGGCCTTGATGGCGACGGCCTCCTGCTCCAGGGCCGTGCCGAAGGCCGAGAGCGGGGCAGCCAGCCCAGCCAAGTGCTCCGAGGCCTTGAGCTGGCCGATGACCTCCTGCATGAGGCCGAGGAGCTCGCTGGCCGTGCCGGCGTCGTTCTTGCCATCAGCGACCTTCCCGAGGACTGGGGCTGCGTTGGCGAGCTCCTTTTTCCTGATGGCTTCGCTGATCTCTGCCAGCGCTTCACGGTGTTGCTTCTGGTAGTCCAGCTCCTGATCCAGCTCCTGCTGCTTGGCCGCGAGCGCCTCACGCGACCGCTGCACACGGTCAGTAGCCTTCTCCAGCTGATTCTCCTTCTTGGCCTTGCGGAGGTGCAGGTCTTGAAGAGACTTGGACACCAAGTCCACCTTCGCGACAGCCCCCATGACTTCGTCAACCTCGACGGGCACCAGCGTCGCGGAGGCCGCCAGTGCTTGTCCCGCCGACATGCCGTGCTTGGCAAGGTTGGCAAGAAGCGCCTGCTGGAGCTCCCGCCTCGCCTGCACCATCGCCTCCTCCTTGAGCTGCTCCGCCGTGCGAGTGGACTGCGGGGGGCCCTTGCCACAGCTGCCCCCCAGCCTTCGGCGGCGCCGCCGTGGACGGCTCCTGGGTCCCGTGCTCCTCGATGGCGCTGAGGACCCAGGGCGGCGCTTTCTTCCCGCACTGCTGGCACTGAGTGCGCCAGCCTCGATTCTTGTGGCCTCCACAGCGTCCGTTGCACTTCCACTGTCTGAGCGGCGGCGGAGGCGCATCGCGGCGGCTGCAAGGGGCCATGCACTTGGCTCGTGACAGCTGTGCCACTTCCAATCGCGCTGCCACAAAGGTGTGAAACCTGGAAATGGCTAGGAGGAGGAGGAGGAGGAGGAGGAGGAGGAGGAGGAGGAGGAGGAGGAGGAGGAGGAGGAGGAGGAGGAGGAGGAGGAGGAGGGGAGGAGGAGGAGGAGGAGGAGGAGAGGAGGAGAGAGGAGGGATAGGGATGAGGAGGAGGGAGGAGGGAGGAGGGGAGGAGAGGAGGAGGGAGGAAGGAGGAGGAGGAGGAGGAGGAGAGGAGGAGAGGAGGAGGAGGAGGAGGGAGGAGGAGGGAGGGAGGAGGAGGGGGGAGGAGGAGGAGGAGGAGGAGGAGGAGGAGGAGGAGGAGGAGTAGGAGGAGGAAGGAGGAGGAGGAGAGGAGGAGGAGGAGGAGGAGGAGGAGGAGGAGGGAGGAGGAGGAGGAGAAGGAGGAGGAGGAGGAGGCGGGGGAGGAGAAGGAGGCGGGGGAGGAAGAGGAGGAGGAGGAGGAGGAGGAGGAGGAGAAGGAGGAGGGGAAGGAGGAGGACGAGGAGGAGGTGGCCGAGAGGGACGACGAGGAGGACGAGGACGGCGAGGATGCCAGGAAGGACGAGCGAGATCAGGAGAGGCCGAGTCCAGACGGAGTGTGTCCATGCGGAGAACGAGCACTCCGTATGGACTTACTCCAGATGGGCTTACTCCGTATGGACTTGCTCTCCGTGTGGGCTGTGCCTCCGCCGCCCTGAGAGCGGCACCCGCGAAAAACAACCGACCCCGGCGACGTACCGAGCCCACCTGCAGCACGTGGCACGAGGAATGGGCCGAATCGTTACGGGTGAAGTGAGAGATGCATTGCGGGCTCAATCGCGGCACGTCTCAAGTCACTCCGCTGGACCTCCTGGGAGACCAGGAGAGTGGGCAATGTCTCTCAGTTCGGACGGCGAGGTCTCATTCTGATCTGATCGAGATGTCACCCTGCTGGGCCGCCAGGGAATCAGCGAGCGTGGCGACAGAGACGCAGCTCGCGCCCCCCCCCCCGGACGGCAAGCACTCATCCGATCTGGATCAAACGTCGCTGCGCTGATCTCCCCAGGAAACACAGAAAGTGGCGACGGCTTCACAGCTCGCAGCGCCCAGGGACGGCGAGGTCTCGTCTGACCTGCGCTAAACGAGACGCCCCTCCGCTGGGTCTCCCGGGAGCCCACGCAGATGGCGACAGCCTCACGCTGTGCAGCCCCGAGGGAAGGACGGGTCGGAGGCAGGGCAGGAGGCGGGCACGAAGCAGCAGGCACGAGGAGGGTGAGAGAGGGGACGCGGGAGGCGGGAGGAGTGGAGACCGCCGTGCTTTTCGGTGATACAACTATAAATATAACTACATGTTTTATATGTTGTTTTTGTTTGTTTTTTTTTGTTTTGCTTTTATTATATATATATATATATATATATATATATATATATATATACATATATATAAAAAATGATGGTTGGAGAAAAGCGATACGCGCAGTCCGAATTGAAATCAAGTCGGCGTTGCTCGAGGCCGGGATCGCAACTCGTGCTCCCAGCCCAGGGTGCAGGCACTGGGCATCCGAGCCGGTCGCAACGCAGCAGCGTGATGCGTCCTCCCGACGAGGGGGAGGAGGAGGAGGAGGAGGAGGAGGAGGAGGAGGAGGAGGAGGAGGAGGAGGAGGAGGAGGAGGAGGAGGAGGAGGAGGAGGAGAGGAGCCCGACACGGAGGCCGTCCACAGCGGTGGCAGGGCCGAAAAGCGCCCGAGCCGACCGCGAAACCGAAACCGACAGAAACCGACAGGCCGCAGGCGGCCGGGAAGGGCGCGGCGACGCGACAGCGACGCAACAGCCGACCGAGCCGAGCCGACCGAAAGCAACTGGCTGCGACGTAGCCGAACCGACCGAACCGCGAGTACCCTCCCCACCAGACTGGTGGCCCACATCGCCTGCATGCCCTCCGCCCCCCCCCTCAAGTGTGCCCGCCCGACGCCTGCGGCGCTCAGGGAGACCAACGTCGGCAGCCCAGGAAAAAGCAACGCAGCCCGGCCAACACTGTTCCGCCCGCGCCCATGTCAGACCACCGCGCTCCTCCACGCCACCTCAGCTCCTGCTGGGGCGCATGCCGAGGTGTCCACGGCGGCACCATCCTTGAGGCTGTCGCATCCCTGACTTCCCCACAGGGGGGGGGGTGCACAGTGGTCTCTCGCGGGGCACACTTGGCCGCTTTCACAGACAGGAAAGGTATACAGCCATCGTGCCACCACAGGGAACGCTGAATCAGGAACGAAGGGGCTTTTCTGGCAACGATGGGCCTCGGCCACAAATAGGCCCCCTGACCTGCATACAGGGGACGGCCCAGGAACCAGCGCCCCTCCTGAGCCCAAGATGGCCTAAATTTATTGTCTTGACTGTCCAGGGGCAGGCCAAATCTTCCGGACTTGAGCGCCCCAGGAACAGCGGCGGCGGCGCCCACCGCAGGCCCGCAACGGCCAGTGCCAGCGCCACCCCACGCCGAGGAGCACCACAATGATAGCACGCGGGCATCGCAACATGCCTGTGAGCACCAGTGTGCTCGCGACCAGGGCCTGCCAGGACCGCGATACAGCTGGCACATGCGATAAGACGCTCCCTGAACTTCCTGAGGGGGCACAAGGCTCCTGTTCGCGAGGCACCTGGCAGGCGGGCTTATCATTGGCTGCACATGCTGTAGCCCACGAGCGCCGCACGTGTGCGCAGCACCATGCCAGAATCCCGCAGATGCAGCAACAGCTTGCATGCTGGTGCCACAGCCCTGCGAGTTTAGAACGAAGCCAGGACTAGGATAAAATCGGGTGAGGACAAATCGAGAATCTCTGAGATCCCGCGGCCCTGGAGGACGTCTCGGGCGCCGCGGCCCTCTCAGAGCGTCCCGCTCTGGAACGGGTCGTCTTAGCCCCGTCCGAGAGCACGGGCAGTCAGCCTGTGAACACCACAGCAGCACGCGAGCACCACAGTAGCCTTCGCGACCGCACGTTGCTACCAAGGGGGATGCAGACACTTCTCTCCAGCCCGACCTGAAGCTTGCACTGCAAAAGAAGCCAAGGACACCTGAAGGCAGGCTTCAAGGTCCGCCCGACCTTCGACCCATAAGTCGGCCTGCATTCCTTGCACAAGTTGATCTGAAGGTCAAACGACCCACCCTCTAGTATGTGGCTGGGGAGGGGTCTGGCATGAAGCCTCGTGCTGCTCCGCCTCCTTGCTGAACACCATCGCCCTCGCGAATATCCTCGCGGGCGAACGCATCACCCTCGGGCCCTAAGCACCCAGCCCTTCAGGTCCCCTGTAGTCGGGCGCTGCACGGGCATGGCTCGTGATGGTGTATGCTTAGCCGGGATGGCGCTAGCTTCATCGCAGCGGCTCGAAAGAGAGAGAGAGAGAGAGATGCTCCTTGTGAAGGAACGGCATCGCGACGAAAGCCCAGTAGCTGGCAGCCGTGTGCAAGTCGAAACCAGCAGTGGTAAATCCGAGAGACGTCACGTCCAGAGTCCAGGCAAGTGGGGAGGCCAACCATGGCCGCACACCCATACAAAGAACACTGCAGCGGTGCCCACACGTGCGGAAAGCTCGGAAAACACGGGTTCAGGAGCATGATAGCCGTGAAGACTTTTCTTTCCGTGTCGACAGGACATGATCCCAGCGCAGTCCTCGCCACGCACACACTGTTCAGAAAAACAGCGCGGCACATATGTGCAGTGCTGTTTCGACCAAGAATCACCAAAGTAAGCTGGATGCCAGACTCAGGGCAGGTTAGATCCCAGATGCAGCTGAGCGCTCGGGGGCAACCTGCCACATACGGTGGTGTTACTTATGTGGCGTGCTGGCTTTGAACTTATGTGATGAGATTTGCACTTCAGTACATTGCAATGTGGAGCATTGCATTGCATTGAATTGCTTGGTTTACTTTGCGTTGTGTAGCTCTGCCTTGATCTGGGGTCAGACGTGTTCTACGGTGGCTTGAACTACGTTGCAGCGCACTGGACGACAACATATTGCGCTGCGCTGCGCTGCGCTGGTTTGCTTTGCTTCGCTATACAGTCGGGACGTTGACCTAAGGAATCATACATCATACATAAGGAACGAGGCCCCTTTTCTCCCATCAGTTAAAGTTCGATTTCCCATCGAAAACCTAAGGAACACCTAAGGCAAGCTGCGAAACAATCAAGGAACGCGGAGCCCCTCCCCAACGAAAAGGGTTCCTTCTTCAGCGCTCCGAGTGTACTGCGCATTACGCTGGCATTGCATTTCACCGCGTCGCTTTTTCAAGGGGGGGAGGCTCGCGGAGCGGTCTGGAGGACATCTCCAATGGAGCCCAGGAAGCTTCTTCGAGGAGCCCAGGCTCGGGTCGCGCTCGCCGCTGGCCGTCGTACAGAATACGTCCTGATCCTCCTCAGCAAACTAGATCTGTAGTAATGTAGTGAAGTGGCCCACACACACAAATAAATACACACAAATAACAGGATTCCCCATCTTTTCCTATATCTTCTGGGTTCTTGCTTTCCCCCACACTTCCCATATGTACCAATATTTTCTGAGGAATCGACGATTAGTTGTGTCTGTGTTTTTTCCCCTCCTGATGTACGCGGTAATGCCTGCACGACCCACCCCCACGCGCAAGAGGGGAGGAGGGACTAATTACGACGCCCCCTGCGCAAGGGGTGTGTCGGGGGTATTCGCCCCCCCCCCCCACCCCCCTTTGTCGCCGCCGGGAGACGACGACGACGACGACGACGACGACGACGACGACGACGACGAAGACGACGACGACGACGACGACGACGACGACGACGACAGCTCGGTCGAGCGGGCCAGGCGGGACATTGTAGCGGCCGGGTCGGACGGACGGTCGGGACGGGCGGCCGGGGCGGGCGGGGCGGCGGGGCGCCGTCGTCGTCTGCCCGCGCGGAACAAAGGGGGGGGGGGTCGGTCGGTCTGGGATCCCCCCTTCCCCCCGCCTTGCGCCCAGGTGGCTTGCCGTCGCTCGGACGTCCACTTCCCGTGCATGTGTCGGCTTCGTGCGCGTTGCTTCGTGGCTCGCTGGTCCAGGAGGGTCCTCGATGGTCCTCGCCGAGGAAGAATGCACACGTCCGAGCGATGCCAAGGGGGGGTGGGGGGGGGGGGCAGGTGCGCAGCCCCCCTCCCCCGCCCTGCCCAGGCACACGCGCGGGAGCGCGCGCTCGGAGCAGGGGAGGGGGGGGGGGGGCGACGAGCGAAGGGAGCCACCCCCAGTGTTAATACGCTGCTCCCATGGTACTTGAAGGACCACATCCCCGAAATCAGTTCGAGCACCCGGAAAAGTGCCGAAAGAGTGTCGAAGCAGCGCCGGGCGAGTGTCTCCCAGGGCCCGACACGTGAGAACCCCAAAGTTTCGGTACTTTTTTGGGCGCTCGAAATTCTTCCTGGTGATCAAGGCTCAGGTAGGGTGGAGCATCATAACCCCAGTGAGCGTCATTGCCGAGCAGCGGTGGGTAATCGCACGCACCAGGCCCAGTTGTCGAGCCCAGAGGCCAAAATCCTAGGCATTCGCCCGGGGCACTCGGATATCCCATCCTCATGGGTGAATCCTTCTTTCCCCCGCCTGCGTGTTCATCTGCTCATCACCTGAATACTCCCGGTCGCCTCATCGCCTCATCGCTCATGTGCTCCTGTGCTAATCGCCTCGTCGCTACCTTGCTCATTTGCCAATCGCCTGCGTGTTCATGTACACCTCATGCTGCTCGCTGCGTTTCCTTGCCAAGGGTTGATAGCACAGCATCATTATCCTCGGCCGAGCACTACACTAGTGTCGACGACGTCGCCAATGCCGCCAGCGACGAAGGCGAGCTTGAGTCCTGAGGTTGCCCCCTGCCAGGCAGAGCTGGCCGTCCTGCGACTTGAAGCGGCGCGGCTGCCTTGCCAGGACGCCAACTCTTCACCTGCACTGGTCTTGGCCTCGCCTAGCCTGGGCAAAGGATTAGTGCGTAAGTACGCCCTCCTGGTCTTTGCAGCGGGGTATACATCGACCCTGTATCCCCTTGGAAAAGCAATTCAATTCTTACAGGTCGCGTCGAAGAATCGTCTGGGGGACTTCTCTAAAAGAAGAAGAAACGTCATTCACATAAACTTTTGGCGGTCTACGGTCTACGCCAAACCCTCCTTCCTGGCACGCGGAGAGCGCCAGGGGCGGCGCCGGAGGCGCCGCCAAGGGGGGCCCAGCGCGGATCCAAGAAATCCGCGCGCACCGCCAACAGTTTATGTTCATGCCGTTTTTTCTTCTTCGATTCCTCAGAATAGTTTTTCCTCCGGGTCCGTTTCTGACGGCCCCACAGCGCGAAAACGGTCCCAGAGGCCAAACACAACGGGAACAAAACCGAGGGCGACGAAGTCGAAGAATCGTCTGGGGGACTTCCGCGCCCGTTCCTGACGGCCCCGGGGCGCGAAAGCGGCCCCCACGGAGGCCGAACACGATGTAAAAAATCGGGGGCGACGAGAACAAACCACTCGGCAGTCGAGATTGCACCACTCCTTCCAGGGGCAGTATGGATGGGCTCAGGGTTGGGTCGGGCATGTCCTTCTACAGGCGGATTTGGGAAGAAACATGAAAAGAACCGAACAGTAAACAAACAGATAGCCCGAAGAGCACAGAAGTCGCCACCTGACTATTTTTCTAGACTGCTCTTAGATACTCCTCCTGTAGCGGGACATGCACGACTTCTGCCCAGGGTCGGCGCTGATGGGCCTGCTTTCCACCACCACCACCACCATGAGTTGGAGGGGGAGGAAGGTGGAGGATGAGGAGAAGGAAGAAGAGAGGAGGAGGAGGGGGAGGAGGAGGAGGAGGAGGAGGAGGAGGAGGAGGAGGAGGAGAAGGAGGAGGAGAGGAGGAGGAGGAGGAGGAGGAGGAGGAAGGAGGGCGGAGAGGAGGAGGAGGAGGAGGAGAGAGGAAGAGGAGGAGGAGGAGGACCCTCTTCCCCTCCTGCTCCTGCTGGCGGTGGTGGCAAGCAGGCCCACCAGGAGCGCTGTCGGTGGAGCGCTGGCGCCCCCGCGGGGGCCTGCCGTGGACCAGCTCCGGCTGCCTGCCGCGCCCCGGCTCCCCGGCGGCCCCGCGCGGGCCGAAGGCCTGGCGCCCGAAGTACTCGGCGAGGGTCCTGCCGGCGGAGGCGCCGCCGGGAGAGGGGCGGCGGCGGAGACGGCGACCGGGGGGAAGAAGGGAGGAGGGGGAGGAGGAGGAGGAGGAGGAGGAGGAGGAGGAGGAGGAGGAGGAGGAGGAGGAGGAGAGGAGGAGGAGGAGGAGGAGGAGGAGGAGGAGAGGAGGAGGATGAGGAGGGAGGGGAGAGGAGGGAGGGAGGAGGAGGGAGGAGGAGGAGGAGGAGCAGGAGGGGAGGGGAGGAGGAGGAGGTGGCCACACCGCGTGGTGAGTCGGTCGGGGAGTCTTCGAGTGTGGGTGCGGACGTTTGAAGGAGCCCTGGGACACACAAATGAACAGACACAAACAAAAGCATTCACCATATTTTCTCATATTTTCTGGGTTTGTGTCTTCCCCCCCACTTCCCATATTTTCTAATATTTTCTGGGGAATCGACGATGAATTGTGTCTCTGTGTGCTTTTTCCCTCCTGGACGTTGTCGTCTGGATTTTGGGCGTTCTCGTGGGTCCTTCGAGGGCCTCGGGCTCTGGGATGCGTCTCAGCAGCTGCGCCTCGTCGAAGGCGCTCTGGGGGTGCCAGAATCGCTTCGAGAGGCCGCCGGAGAGCCGAGCGGTGAGGACCACGCCGCACGGTGAGTCGGTGGGGGTTCGGGGTCACCGCACGGTTTTGGAGCTCGGGTCGTTCTCCGAGGACGTCTCGGGCGGCCGGGGCCTCCGAGGTCCCAGGACCGTACGGTGACGGACCGCGCGGTGAGGTCTCCTGGGATCTCGGGGTCACCCGCGCGGCCCGTCGCCACACGGTTTGGGGACCCCCGATGTCTGGTCGTCCGAGGACGGGCCTCGGAGCCCAGAGAAGAGAGTCGCGTCGGGGCTCGGGCCTGGGGCTCGGGAGGTTTCCTCTTTTTTCTTGTTGACTCTGCCGTGCGAGGAGGAGGAGGAGCTCTTTCGAGCTCTTTCGAGCCGCCACGTCGTGGCAACCCGCGCGGCGCTGTCGGCGCGCGCGCGCGGGGGCGCCGCTCTCGGCGCCTCTCAGGCCGCCGCCGCCGCCGCCGCCGCGGTCCGCGGGCCCGCGGGCGGCTCCGCAGCCCAGCCCTCTCGCCGCGGGGCGGGGAGGCCACATCTTCTGCCACCAGCTCCGCCTCGCGTGGTCCTCGCCCGCCCCGCGGGCCGCTCACCCTCGTCCAGCAGCCGGCGCAGCGTGCCCAGCGGCAGCGGCGGGGCGTCGCTCGCCGCGCGGGCCCCTCTCGCCCCTGGCGGCGGGCGCGCCGCGCGCCGCCTCTCCTCCTCCAGCAGCGCTCTCGAGGCGGCACGGCGTGCGGCCTCAGCTTCGTCACGTTGGTCTGCAGCTGCTGGTGGTGCTGCCGTCGGTGGCGGCGTCGGTGCTGGTGTGGCGGTCGCGTCCAGCAGGCGTCTCACTATCGGCTCCTCGGCTCTTCGCCTCTCGCTATCAGATCTCCGTGTCCTCTGCTCTCCTCTGACTCCACCGTCGGGCCGCGCGCCTGCTGCCTCGCAGCGCGCTCTCACTCTGGCCGACGCGGCCCGACGAGCCCTGTCCCGCGCCGCGGGCCCTCGGTCTGCTCCTGCAGCTGGGGGGGCGGGCGGGCTGCTGGGCTCCGTAGTCGTCGTAGCTCTCCTGGTCGCCTCCAGCGCGCCCGCAGTGTAGCCTCGGCACTTCTCCCGCAGACGGCAGGGTGGCTCTTCCCGTTTATTTCGCCAGGAAACACCACTTGTGCCCCCTGCCGTGTCGACCTCCGTGCTCTGGCTACTGCTGGCCTCTGCAGGCTGCTCCTCGTACTCCTCGTCCTCAGGGTCGCTCAGTGCGCGGTGCCAGTCGCAGGTGCCCTGCTCTCGCGCCGCTTGTCTCAGCCACCCCTGTAGTCTGTAGTGTCCGCTGTCGCATGCCGTGTGACCGCAGCACGGCTCCTGCAGCTTCTTGGCGATCAGCTCAGTGGTGGCGCCTCCGCAGTTCTCGCAGAACCACCTGTTGTGCCTCCTCAGCCGCCTCAGCTTGTGCGTGGGGTGCGACTCGATGCCGAACTTGGTGACCGTGATCGCCGTCTCGGGCGGTGGGCCACTGCACTCCTGCGTCAGCCAGCTGTGGATGTTCTGCGCCGTCGTCGTACTGGAGACTGACTGCCAGCAGGTAATGCACGTCCATCCTGTGCCTCGACGATCTCGTGCCAGGACATGTTGTGTGAGTGGCCGCCGCGAGTGGTTGTCCCCCAGCAGGTCCTTCTTGCGCACGGTGTCCTGCCGTCGCTTCTTAGCCTGAGCGCGGCGGGCCTCTCTCATCTCCTTCTCGTCTGGCGGCCTTCTGGTGATGACGTCCTTGGTGGTTGCAGCGATCCTGAGCCTCACCAGGTGCGCCGTCGCTCTCACCCACTCGTAGCAGCTCATCTCGGTGTCGCTGATCGCGTGGGTCTTGGCGCCTGCGTCTGCGTACTGGTCGGCGGCCTGGTTGCCTGCCCAGATGCGCCTCGTGATGCCCTTAGCGATGGCCTCCTGCTCAGTCATGTGGCTGTTGAGGTGGTGCACGCTGATGTCGTTGCGGTCGCCTCCTCGCGCACGGATCGCCTCGCCCAGCTGGTGCCACAAGTCCCCGTTCGTGCAGCCGAGCCCTGTGGTCTCCTCACGTCGCGCCGCCCAGCCCAGGCAGGTGACCTCGCTGTCGGTCCAGAAGCTGGCCTTGCCCTCCGTGGCGTTGACGAAGCTGATCAGGCTGAAGAGCTCCGCCCTGTTGTTGGTTTGCCTCGGTCCTGGCAGTGGGCCGAATCTGGCGCCCGCGATCTCGACGGTGTCGTCGCCCTCCTTCAGCAGCACCCAGCCCCAGCCGCAGCGGCAGTATCTCTCGTCTGCGCTGTACTCGCCTCCTGAGCCGTCGCCGCAGCCCGTGATCTCGCCGCCGTCGCTGGCGGAGAGCCTGATGTTGGTGATGCAGGCGCCCACGGTGTGCTCGACGTGCTGGGTGTCGCACTTGGGCGGCGTGGACCACTTCTTGGGCGTGATGCCTCTGAGCCAGAATGCGGGGTTCTCCTTGGCTCCCTCGATGGCCCTGCGTGCCAGGCCCTCTGTCTTGCGGGTGGCCTCGCAGTCGGCTCGGGCCGCACAGTGGCCCCAGATCCTGTGTGCATCATCCTCTGGTCTGCCGCACTCGCACATGTCCTCCTCGCCGCCGAAGGTCTCGTGCTTGCGCCGCCTCGTCCAGGTGCCTGCACACGCTGCCGTGAGGAGCGCGCCGTACGTGCCGTGGTGCTCCTTCTTGGCGAGCTGGTTGAGGTGCTTCTTGAGGTCTGTCACGTCCGCACCAAATTGAAGCCCTCCGCCGTTGTGGTGCTGTGATGCCGTCTCCCACAGCTGGTCTTGGATATCCTGCAGGAGCGCGTCCACGATCTCTGTGTAGCCGCCGCCCTGCTCATCGGTGTTGAACCTCCAGTAGTCCCCTTGCCTGTCGATCCAGACGTCTGGTCCCCTGGAGTCCCAGCCTACCTCCCACAGCAGGAGGATCAGGCTGGCTAGCGGCCCCTTGCGCGCCTGCCACCTCTTCTCTGCCCTGATCTTGCGGAGCTGGAAGTAGATCTTCGGCCAGGCAAGCTTGACCTGCGCTCTGGTGTCGGGGCTGCGGGCCCAGACCTCGAACCACGTCTTCAGCTGCGCCTTCACCGCAGTGGTTGCGGGGTCGGCACCCTCCAGCGCCAGGAACGTGGTGAGGCAGCGGCCTGGCCACGGCCTCCTCAGAGCCTGTGCATACCTCCTCCTCGCCTTCTGCCGCGCCCAGGGTGTCATGCCGTGCACCGTCGCGCCGTACATGTAGGAGGCCACCGCTCCTTGGTGCAGGATGCCTCTCCTCCGCCGCAGCCTGAGCCTCTTGAGCTTCTTGCCCACATGGCTGCAGCGCGTGAAGGCTTGCTTCGTCCTCTTTCTGTGGGTGTCCCTTTTCAGCGTGCCTCTTGCGCCTCTGTCAATTCCCAGGTCGCGGCCCTCCGTGACGGCCTGGACGGGTAGGTCCACCTTGTGCAGCGCCTTCTGTACTCTCTTGGTGGTGCGGTAGTTGGTGCTGAAGATGACGGTCTTGTCCGCGAGCGAGAGTCCCTGTGCACGTAGACCGTCGCGTAGCCCCACCGTGACCGCCGTCAGTTCCTGCTCGACTGCCTCTGCGCTGCCCAGGATGCGGATGCTGATGTCGTCGAACCAGGCCCTCGGCAGCGGCTTGGGCAGCGCCTGTGAGTTCTCCAGCATCCTGCCAATGACGGAGTAGACCACCGTCTTGGCCAGGTTGTTGGAGTGCCTCGAGCCTGCCAGCAGCGACCTGTCTGCCCAGGTAGGTGACGAGAGGGCGCCTTTCCACCGCAGCACCCTCGTGGCTGAGTGGTGCAGCAGCATCATCGTCAGCAGGCGGGGGCGGAAGTCCATCCTCAGGCCCGCCTCGATCACGCAGTCGAGCTGGAGGCTGTCGTAGAACTTCTCGATGTCCGCGAGCAGGTTGCCGTGGAACAGCTGGAGCGCGTCGCAGCACTCGTCGCTGATGACTCTCCTCATCGCCTCGCGCAGGCAGCTGTTGCCCGCCACGGCGGCGTCCCACTCTCTCTCTTGCTGCTTAGCCCAGCGCCTTACCGCGGGCCTGTGGAGCAACTCCCAGCAGCGCACCATCTGCGGCAGCAGGGCGAGGGCCCTGTCGCCCTTGGCTGGCTTGGGCGTGAGCATCACGATCTCGCACAGCAGCTGCCACGGCCATGCGAGCGCCTGCTCGCATGAGTTGAAGAACTCGACGATCCTCTGGCGGCCTTCGGGCGGCAGCCTGCGGATGTCGGAGCACACCAGCATGTCAATGCCCTTGCCCTTGTCGGGCTCTCCTCTGAGGGCCTCGTCTAGGTCCTCGAGCGTCCATTCTGGGGCCGCCTCTGCACGTGCGCGCTCCCGTAGTTGCTGTAGAACTTCGGTGTGCTGCTCGTGCTTGAGTCGGTCGCACTTCCAGATGTCCTGGAATGCCTTCGCTTTCTCGTCGACTATCTTGGTGGGGCAGTCCAGCACCCCTTCATGAGTAACAACCTCCTCCTCTCGCCTGGGCGGTGGCTTCGTGATGCGGTGCAGCACGCCGACGTCCTTCTCAGCCCGCGCCAGCCACTGTGCGAAGGCCCGCGAATTCTCTTGGAGGTCCCTCTTGAGTGCGAGCCGCTTCTCCTGCTCTGCCTGCTGCGCCATGCCCAGGATTACGTCTGTGTCGACCTTGCTTAAGTCTGTCAGCCTCTTTCTCCAGATCTCTCGGTGTAGCTTCGCCGTGTCCGATGCCTGGTCGCTGGTGTTCGGGAGGCCGTCGTAGGCGAGGTGTCTGCCTGCGGCCTCTAGGTGCAGCTGCTGCCTCACGTCCCTGTTCTTCTTGCGCAGCCTCGCCAGCAAGGACAGGGTGTTCTCGGCTCTGCTCCACCAGTCAGCTCTGCGGTTTGCATGCCGCTCTCTCCTCTCGTGCTTCTCTTTGCCTTTGCGCAAAGTGAATGTTCTCGGGTCGCCTCTGCCGCAGTACTTCGCACGGTCCAGGGGGTCGACGCGGTACGCCATGCAGTAGAAGTGCTCCATGGTGTTCATGATGGAGGAGAAGCTCAGGCTGAGGTCCCTGGAGGCTTGCGTGGTCGCTTGGTACGCGGCGCACTTGGTGATGTACTCTGGGGCCTCTTTCTCCACGGGTGCCTCTGCAGCCAGCTCCATCATTTCCCAGAGCTCTCCCATCTCGGTCGTGTCTTCTCCTCTAGTTTCGAGCCGTGGCGACGTTGAACCCACCGACGGCGGTGCCGTGGTGGGATTTGCGCTCTGACTCCCGTCGATGTTGGTGTGGCTCTGTGGCGACGCTGAGCCCCCCGTCGGCTCGAGGAGCACCGAGGGGGGTCTTGCATTCTGACGCCCGACGGTGTCGAAGCTGTGGCGTGCGTTCTGACTGCCAGTGCCCACCATCGGTTCGAGGAGCGCCGATGTGGGACTTGCGATCTGACGCCGGGTGGGGTCGTAGGTGCATGTGCCAGAAATTGCAAAACTAACCGGCGACGGTGAACCCACGTACGGCTCGAGGAGCACCGTCGTGGGATTTGACGCGTTCTGACTCACTGGCGGCATGCAGCTCGGCTCCAAGTCCTGGCCGAACTCGTCGCACATCCTGATTGCCTCGGCCTCGTCCTCGGGGTCCAGGTCGGCGAACACGTCGACCTCATCGTCGTCCATGTGGTGCCTGTACTCCTCTTGCACGTGGGCCTCTGCGCCGTCTCTGCCTGGTCCCCCGTGCCCGCCCAGAGGGGCTGGGCCGACGGAGCAGGGGGGGCGAGGTGGAGACGGGGGCCTGGGCGCCGTGCCCTGGCCGACCTCGTCGCGCACGGTGTTCGGGAAGCTGGCCCAGCCTGCGACTGGGGAGAGTGCCTCCCAGCGCTCGTCGTCCAGCTCCTCCACGTTCTTGCCGCCGATCTCCATGGTCTGGGATCCAGCAGCGATGGCCTCGGCCTCCTCTTTGGCCTTGGCCTGCAGGCGTCTCTTGGTTCTCTTGCTCTGCGGGTTGGGCGCCTTGCCCTTCCGCGGTGGGTGCGGGAACGCCTTCGGCAGGTTGATCGTCCTACACTGCGTCGCAAGTCCCTGTCCTCGAATTGTGAACTTCAGTCCGATATGTGGCTTCCATGGTACGTCGTAGACGCCTTCGACTCCTGTGATCAGCTTGCTGCCTGCGTCGTTCGTCATCGCGAAGTCGATGTGGGAGGGCTCCTGCTCCGCGAGGAAGCAGGCGTGCTGGTCCTCAGGCAATGAGATGATGGCGCTCGCGCCCATCGCCTTTGGCCAGCCCGTCGCCCAGAACGTCTTCGGGTCTGTGTTGAAGTCGCCGCACACCACCCACGCCCCTTGCAGCGTCTTGAGGAACGCGGCCAGCGCGGTGAGCTTGCGGCTGTTGATGCCGTCGGTCAGCGACCTGTTGCAGTCCAGGTAGAGGCTGACGACGGTGAGCGTAGTGCCCTTCAGGTGCCAGGTGACTGGTGTCCAGTCGCACATGTCGAAGCCTCCTGCTCGGTCAGCGCCTCGTCGAATGTCAGCCGCGGCATTCGAGACCTGTCGAGCTCTGGCCAAGTGTCTGAAGCTGGTGACGCGCAAGTGCCCCTTGGAGATGACTGCCGTGCCCCCACAGCTGCCTTTCTCCGATCGCGTACTAGCTCTCGCCGCGGTGCAGGTAGCCCTGAACCCCATTTTGCAAAGGTCCTGCTCCGCGTCGTCTAACTGAGAGTGCAGTACGTGCATCTCTTGCAGCGCCAGCATGTCGAAGCCGTTGCCTCCGATGCCCTGCTGCAGCAGCCACAGCCGTGCTGTGGGTCCCCAGGTCGAGATGTTGGCGCAGAAGAGGGTGCGCTCGTGGGCTGCGGCGTCGCCAACGTGATGCCGCCGCCGCCCTCGCGCGCGCCCCTAGTGCGTCGCGGGGCTTGTGGCCCCCGTCGCACTCTGCGCCGCCGCCGCACGCCTGCTGGCCAGGAAAGCCTCCTCGGCTGCGCCCTGGGCGGGGCCTGTGGCATCTGGTGCCGCCGCCGCAGCCGCTGGGGGCACTGCCTCTGGGGGCCTCGGGCCTGGCGCTGCAGGTTCACCTGTGGCGAGCTTCCTCTTCTTGGCCTCCTGCTTGATCACCTGCCGCTTCTCGATCGCGGCTGCCTTGGCTTTCGCCAGGTGCTCTCGCAGGTGTCCCTGGAACTGCTTGGCATTGTCTTGCATCTGCTTGACGACCTGTGCCTTGGCCTCCTCGACTTGCTTCCTGGCTTCCTCATCCAAGTCGTCGTCGTCCAGCGCGAACTCCTTGCTGATGTCCTCCGCCAGCTGTCCACCTGTTAGCTCATCGAGCTGTCCCGTCACCAGCTGCTCGATGATGCCAGCCGTGGGTGCCTGCTTTCCTTCCTGGTGGATCGCGTCGCACTCCGCTTCGGCCTGCAGGACTGCGCTGGCCCTCTCCTCCAGCAGCTCGCGCGCCTTGCGCGCCTCCTCCTCTGCCTTCTGCTTCGCCGCGAACGCCTGCGAGTACTGCCGCTGGGCTGTCTGCAGTGATCGTGCAGCGGCTGCCATCCTCTCGGCTCTCGGCTTCTGTGGGGCCGTCGTCTTGGCCGTCTGCAGTGCCGTTGTGGCCACCTGTATCTGCTTTGTGATCGTCTCGCTGCCCTCGATCTGCAGCTGGCCGAGGGAGGCGGTGATGAGCTGCAGCGCCTGTGCCAGCTGCTCGGGCCCTTTGCCCTTTCCGCTGGCCTTGCCGCCTCCCGCGCTGCCGCTGCTGCCGCCGCCTCCTCTGGTCGCTGCCTCCGCCGCCGCGTGGCCCTTGTGGCTCTTCGGCTTGGGAAGCATCTTGTCGCAGGTCCCGCAGCGGTAGCTCATGCCCTCCAGCTTCGAGTTCCACCACCACTGTCCGCAGGACTTGCATACTGTGTAGTCGGCAGAGCGTCCCATGCTGGCCGACGACGTCGGGGGCGTGCTGCCGTGGTGCTGGCTCAGTAGCTGGTACTGTAGCCTCGCCCTGAGGTCTCGGCGCGCCTGGGCGCGCTCGCGGCGCTCTCGCCTGTGCCAGGCGGGCGAGCGCTCGCGCGTCGCCGTCCTGACGGCGCCGCCGCCGCCTCCTCCTCGCTGGACGCGCCGCCTGGCGGCGCTGGGGGCCCCGATGGCGCGGGCCCGCCCGCGCGCGCCCGCCGCGGGGCAAACGGCACGCGCGGGGCCTCGCTGCGGAGCCACCTGCGAGGAGGAGGAGGAGGAGGAGGAGGAGGAGGAGGAGGAGGAGGGAGGAGGAGGAGGAGGAGGAGGAGGAGGAGGAGGAGGAGGAGGAGGAGGAGGAGGAGGAGGGGGAGGAGGAGGAGGAAAAAGAGAACGAGGAGGAGGAGGAGGAAGAGCAGGAGGAGCAGGAGGAGGAGGAGGAGGAGGAGGAGGAGGAGGAGGAGGAGGAGGAGGTTTCCTTTTTTTTCTTGTTGACTCTCGCATCGGAGTGAAACTGTAAGGCGTGCGAGCACCGTCGGCCGGCAGCGGGCCCCTTGGCTCCGCCAGGGGCACTGCCCGTGCCGACGCGGCTCCACCGCGCCGAGCCTGAGGTTTGAAGGGACGGGGGGGCCAAAGGGGAGGGAGAGAGTGGGAGCGGCGAGGGGGGGAAGGGCCAAAAGAGAGCGAAGGGAGGGCAAGGGGAGGGCCTGTTCGGGGAGGGAGGGAGTTGAAGGGGCCTTGGGACACACAAGTAAATACACACAAATAAAAAGGACTCCCCATATCTTTCCATGTTTTCTGGGTTTCTGTCTTCCACCCTACGTCCCATATTTCCCATATTTTCGGGGGAATCGAGGATTCATTGTGTCTGTGTGTTTCTTTTCCTCCTGAAAAGTGGGAGCGGCGAAGGGGGAAGGGCCAAAAGAAAACGAAGGGAGGGCAAGGGGAGGGCCTGTTCTGGGCAGCGGCTGCGCGTCGCACAGGGACTCGGGGAGATGCGCGATCGCCCCCGGCAGCCCTCCCAAAACGGAGCAGCTGCTAGAGAAACGTGACGCGCATCGGGAAGGCCAAGCGCCTCCCTGCGAGGAGCGGGGGGGGCCCTACCCTGGCCATCCTCTCCTCATCTCCTTGATGCTCCTCCCTCCTGCTGCACATCCCCCGCACCTCCTTATCATCCTCCGTCGTATGCAGAGCAGGAAAAAAAAAGGTCCTGAAAGGCGGCCTCTCCCGGCACTCGTCGATGGTGTTCAACAGGTTTCTAGCCGTTTCGCGCTCCTCCTCGGGAATCGCCGAGTTGTTGCACCTCCAAAAGCAGAGGGGATAGCAAACGCATCGAGTAGTCCACATAGGCCCCTGTAAGCAATCATGACCCCCTAGAGATATCGCTACCGCCAAATATCAAGTTCAGCGGAATCGTGACGGCGACATCATTAACACAGAATGTAAAAATGCTCGCCAGCGCGAGCCCCATACACTGTGATCCTAACAACCTGTGTTGTGCGATCTATGTGGTGCGACGTGCGTGGTGCACTATATGTTGTGCAACGGATGCGGTGTAATCTATGTCATGTGATAAATGAAAAACGGTACCGATGTGGAACACTCTATGGGGCGCGACGAGGAGTTTATGTTCGCAGCGCGTTGTCCACTCCAATGCTCGCGCAATCATCCCACCGATCCCCCTGCAATTCAGTTTGCAAGACCCACGCGGCGGCGACTGTGATGAGTGTTTGGAGTTGGATGGTGCATGTCAGCGGCCGCGCTAGCCCGCGCATGCTCGCGCGCGCAGCGGCCAGATACTCTGGCGTTACCGACGCGGCCGCGGTGGCGCAGACCGCGGGGCATTTCCCACCGGGCACTTCCCTGCGACTCGGCGACTTGGGCAAGCGCGGTACCATGGCAACGTCGACAACGGTAGACGGTAGATATGTTGGTAACGATGATGACAACGACGGCGGCAGCGCCAGTGACGGCGCCGATGCTGATCACGCCGACGACAATGACAGCGCCCTCGCGTCGGTGATGAAGGTTTTGGACGGCGTTCGACATGCGCGCGCGGCCGACGCGCGAGAATGGCCCGCATGGTATGATTCGACCCGGGACGCGTCCCCCCCCCCAAACACGCGCGCCAGGGCGTTCGAATGATTTCGACGTGCGGCGCAAGGGGGCCGTTTAGCCGAATTTAATAACCATGTTGAAAGACCACGGGCTTTCTCAAGAACTCGCAGAAGAGCGACCGCAGGCAGTGTTGAAAACGGATGGTGCACGAACGTGTGTTTGCGTATGTGTTCGGGGCACTCGATGCTGGAATCCTTACGGGACCGAAGGTGTTTGAAGGATTTCGGCATGCGCGCGCGACGACGCGCGCGTATGCACTTCGACCCACCCGTTACAAAGGATTCTTGCGACAGCACGCGCGCAAGGGCTTTCGAGCGATTCCGACATGCGCGCGCGAGAGACCCGTTTAGTAGCAAGCTATGAACATGTAGGAAAAAAGAGTTTCCGCAAGAATTCGCAAGAGCCCGAGCACAAGTTTTGTTTCAACCGTTTTGTTGCGAAACCACATGTGTTTTATATGTTTCGAGACACTCGATCTTGAAATCCTCACGACACCAGATGTTTTGAAGGATTCCGGCATGCACGCGCGACGACGCGCGCGTGTGCAGTTCGTCCTTTCCTGTTGCAAAGGTCTCTTGGCAACTGGTGGTATTTGAGAAACGACTGCGCGCGCATATCAATTTTTGGAGGGGATGAAAAGGGGGCATGTCGGTTTAACTGGGATGATATGCGTTCATATTTCGAATGGACGATGGGGCAGGGTAGTATGTAAAATGTACTACGGGAAAAAAAGTCCGTCAAGTCAGGGGGAGGTAGATCCTATTACTACTTCAGCAAGAGAACCAATGGGCAGCAATTCGTCGTTGGTCACAATGAGCTGTCAACCCAACTGTTCGCGCAATCATCCCTCCCACACACACACACACACACACACACACACACACACACACACACACACGCAACTTGGTTTGCAGAACGCATGCGGCGGCGATTGTCATGACGGATTAGCCCTGGCTGGCGCGTCGTTGCGGCCCCACTAGCGCGCGCAGGCTCGCGTGCAGAGCGGCCAACTAGTCTGGCGCGACCGACGCGGCCGCGGTGGCGCTGCCAGCTGGGGCCTCCCCAGCGCGACTCGCAGGCCGCCCTGACGCGCGAGCATTTCACTGCGAGTCTGTGACGCGGGCGGGCGCGGTACCATGGCAACGCCGACAGAGGCGGACACAATGATGGTAGTAGCAATGCTGATGACGACGTTGACGATGATGACGGCAAGGCCACTGACGGCGCCGATACTGATCACGCCGATGACGATGATGGTGTCCACGCGTCGGTGATGAACGTGAGGAATTCCGACAATCGCGCGCGGCCGACGGGCCCGAGTGGCCCGCCTGGTATTATTTGGCATGTGTCGTGCCCTCCCAACACGCGCGCAAGGGCGTCCGAATGAATTCGACATGCGCGCGTGAGAAGCCCGTTGGTCGCACTCGATGAAAATATTGAAAACCAATTGCTTGCTTATAGAACCGCGAGATCGCGTGCAGAAATTCGTTGGACCATCATGTTTCAAAACCATATGTTTCCCCTGTGCTCGGGACACTCGACATTGAACACCTTACGGCGCATAGGATTGGTGCAAGGATTCCAGCATGCGCGCGCGACGACGCGCGCGTGCACTTCGCCCCGTGTTTGTTGGCCAAGGATTCTTGCAAACGGATAGTCCTTGATAAAGAAGGCGGGGTCGAACACGGTTTGGCTGGGATGGTATGAGTTCAGAACGAACGATGGGGCAGGACCTTTTGTAATCTGCACATCCCCAGGGGGATCGATAACCGCTGCCTCGGGAGGGAGGGGGTAGGTCCTGGCTCCTTCTAGAACGGAGAATCGAGGTGGTGCTACATATGTGGACCAATCTAAGTGGTGCAACTAATTTGCTGAACTTGAAGTTGTCTTCTCCACTGCTCGCGCAAACATCCCACCCACCCACCCGCAACTTGGTTTGCAAAACCTGTTAAGACCGACTACGACGACACCGACGACAACGACTAGGACGACACCGACGACGTCTCCGACGACTTCGACGACGACAACGACGCCGACGCCGACGACGACGAAGACGACGACGACGACGCCAACGAAGGCGACGACGAGGAGGAGGAAGGACGACGACGGCGACAACGACGACAACGACGACAACGACGAGGGAGGAGGGAGGACGGCGACGACGCGAACGACGACGAAGGAGGAAGGACGGCGACGCCGACGACGACAACGACGAGGGAGGAGGGAAGACGACGACGACAACGACGACGACGACGGCGACGAAATAGGAGGGACGACGACGAGACGCCGACGACGGACGACGACGACGACGTGGGAGGAGGAGGAAGGACGACCACGGCGACAACGACGACGGAAACGACCACGACGCCAAAGAGGACGACGACGACGAACACGAGAAAAGACAGAGGACGACGTAGGCGACGACGACGACGACGCGGGAGGAGGGAGGACGGACGACGACGACGACGACGACGACGACGACGACGTAAGAGCGCGCGCGCACGCTTTTGTTGAAAATCCGTGTTGCGAAACCTTGGGTTCTTGTAGGTTTTTTGGACGCACGATTTTGAAATCCTTCCGAAACCGATGGGTTTCGAAGGTTTTCGGCATACGTCCGCGACGACGCGCGCGTCTGCACTTCGTCCCATTTTTTGCAGAGGATTCTCGCGACGGCACACGCGCAAAGGCGTTCGACAGATTTCGACATGCGCGCGCGCGAAGCCCGTTTGGTAGCATTTTGTGAAAATCTTGAAAAAAAAACTGCGGTTTTCTTAAGATTTCGCAAGAGCTCGCGCGGAAGTTTTTTTAGCAAACCAGTGTTGCGAAACCATGTGTTTTTGTATGTTTTTCGGAAACTCGATTGCGAAATCCTTCCGGCACCGAAGGTTTTTGAAGGATTTCGGCATGCGCGCGCGACGACGCGCGCGTGTGCACTTCGTCCCGTTTTTTGCAAGGGATTCGCGAAAAAGTGTTATGTTAGAAAGAAAAATGTCCCCGCATAGTGTTATTTGACAGGGAACCGCAGGGGGGGGGGGGAACCCGGCTTGGCTGGGATGGTATGAATTCATATTTCGGATGGACATGTGGTCAGAATCATATATGATTTACAGCGCGCGCGGGGGAACCGATAAGTCCGGGGGGGGGTAGAATCTATTAGTCTTTTAGAAAGGAGAATATATGCTGTGCAATCTACGCGGTGCAATCCACTCTGCGGAACTTGAAGTCGTCATCTCCACTGCTCGCGCAAACACCACCCACCCGCAACTTGGTTTGCAAAACCTGTTAAGACCGACTACGACGACACCGACGACAACGACTAGGACGACACCGACGACGTCTCCGACGACTTCGACGACGACAACGACGCCGACGCCGACGACGACGACGACGACGACGCCAACGAAGGCGACGACGAGGAAGGAGGAAGGACGACGACGGCGACAGCGACGACAACGACGAAGGAGGAGGGAGGACGGTGACGACGCGAACTGACGACCGACGACGACGAAGGAGGAAGGACGGCGACGCCGACGACGACAACGACGAGGGAGGAGGGAAGACGACGACGACGACAACGACGACGACGACGACGACGACGGCGACGAAATAGGAGGGACGACGACGAGACGCCGACGACGGACGACGACGACGACGAGGGAGGAGGAGGAAGGACGACCACGGCGACAACGACGATGGAAACGACCACGACGCCAAAGAGGACGACGACGACGAACACGAGGAAAGACAGAGGACGACGTAGCGACGACGACGACGACGACGCGGGAGGAGGGAGGACGGCGACGACGACGACGACGACGACGACGACGCAAGAGCGCGCGCGCACGCTTTTGTTGAAAATCCGTGTTGCGAAACCTTGGGTTCTTGTAGGTTTTTTGGACGCACGATTTTGAAATCCTTCCGAAACCGATGGGTTTTGAAGGTTTTCGGCATACGCCGCGACGACGCGCGCGTCTGCACTTCGTCCCATTTTTTGCAGAGGATTCTCGCGACGGCACACGCGCAAGGGCGTTCGACAGATTTCGACATGCGCGCGCGCGAAGCCCGTTTGGTAGCATTTTGTGAAAATCTTGAAAAACCTATGGTTTTCTTAAGATTTCGCAAGAGCTCGCGCGGAAGTTTTTTTAGCAAACCAGTGTTGCGAAACCATGTGTTTTTGTATGTTTTTCGGAAACTCGATTGCGAAATCCTTCCGGCACCGAAGGTTTTTGAAGGATTTCGGCATGCGCGCGCGACGACGCGCGCGTGCGCACTTCGTCCCATTTTTTGCAAGGGATTCGTGAAAAAGTGTTATGTTAGAAAAAAAATGTCCCCGCATAGTGTTATTTGACAAGGGAACCGCAGGGGGGGGGAACCCGGCTTGGCTGGGATGGTATGAATTCATATTTAGGATGGACATGTGGTCAGAATCATATGATTTACAGCACGCGCGGGGAACCCGATTATCTTTTAGAAAGTGAAGAATATATGCTGTTGCAATCTAGGCGCGTGCAATCCACTCGCGAGATCACCCCTTTCGTCATCTCCACTGCTCGCGCAAACATCCCACCCACCCACCCGCAACTTGGTTTGCAAAACCTGTTAAGACCGACTACGACGACACCGACGACAACGACTAGGACGACACCGACGACGTCTCCGACGACTTCGACGACGACAACGACGCCGACGCCGACGACGACGAAGACGACGACGACGCCAACGAAGGCGACGACGAGGAAGGAGGAAGGACGACGACGGCGACAACGACGACAACGACGAAGGAGGAGGGAGGACGGTGACGACGCGAACGACGACGAAGGAGGAAGGACGGCGACGCCGACGACGACAACGACGAGGGAGGAGGGAAGACGACGACGACAACGACGACGACGACGGCGACGACATAGGAGGGACGACGATGAGACGCCGACGACGGACGACGACGACGACGTGGGAGGAGGAGGAAGGACGACCACGGCGACAACGACGATGGAAACGACCACGACGCCAAAGAGGACGACGACGACAAACAGGAGAAAAGACAGAGGACGACGTAGGCGACGACGACGACGAGGGAGGACGGCGACGACGACGACGACGACGACGCAAGAGCGCGCGCGCGCACGCTTTTGTTGAAAATCCGTGTGCGAAACCTTGGGTTCCTGTAGGTTTTTTGGACGCACGATTTTGAAATCCTTCCGAAACCGATGGGTTTTGAAGGTTTTCGGCATACGTCCGCGACGACGCGCGCGTCTGCACTTCGTCCCATTTTGTTGCAGAGGATTCTCGCGACGGCACACGCGCAAGGGCGTTCGACAGATTTCGACATGCGCGCGCGCGAAACCCGTTTGGTAGCATTTTGTGAAAATCTTGAAAAACCTATGGTTTTCTTAAGATTTCGCAAGAGCTCGCGCGGAAGTTTTTTTAGCAAATCAGTGTTGCGAAACCATGTGTTTTTGTATGTTTTTCGGAAACTCGATTGCGAAATCCTTCCGGCACCGAAGGTTTTTGAAGGATTTCGGCATGCGCGCGCGACGACACGCGCGTGCGCACTTCGTCCCATTTTTTGCAAGGGATTCTTGAAAAAGTATTATGTTAGAAAGAACAATGTCCCCGCATAATGTTATTTGACAGGGAACCGCAGGGGGGGTGGATACCGGCTTGGCTGGGATGGTACGAATTCATATTTAGGATGGACATGTGGTTAGAATCATATGTGATTTACAGCACGCGCGGGGGACCCGATAAGTCCGGGGGGGGGGGGGGTAGAATCTATAAGTCTTTTAGAAAGGAGAATATCTCCTCCTCGCCCGCCCCTCCCCTTTCTCGTCCTCCTCATCGATCTCCTGCAAACACCGAAGCGGTTTGTCGAGGAGCACATGCCCACGCCCGCCGACACTCAAAACCCCGAGTAACGATGAAGAAGAACACGAATGCCCTCCTCTTCCTCCTGACGGTGTCGGCCGTGTCGTCATTGGGTCACCGACGCCGTCGGCCCCCTTGAACAATAACCCAGGGCAGCGGACAATAAGTGTGAGAGAAGCAAGAGGTACAGAGAGGCAAGGGGGAACGACCGAACGGCATAGCACGATGCCTCGCCGTTCCTCCCCCCCCCTCCTCCTCCTCCTCATCATCATCATCATCATCAACAATAACTTTTTTCCATTACGAATAACTCCTCCCTGTAACACCCCGAAGAAGGGCGGGCCGGGCGTTTCGCCAGAGACTTCCTGAACAAACATGAGTCTGAAATTCAAAACTGGCAACATTCTCACAGATGAAGGGCGGATCGATTCCAAAGTATGGTTCTCGCTTGAGCGCCGCGCACAATCGTGATGAAAGTCCGCAACAAGAATTTCGCTGATTGAGGGACGGTCGTTTTCAAAATGTGGTTCTCGCCAGAGCGCCGCGCGCACTCATTGTAGAAATTCGTAAAAGTTTCACGGGTTGAAGGCGGACGGTTATCAAAATATGGTTATCGCTGTAGCGCCGACTATTCGTTGTAAAACTTTGCAGGAGCTTCATGGATTCAGAGCGGGAGGTTTTCAAACTGTGGCTCTCGTCTTAGCGCCGCGGTTCTAACAAATTGCAAGGGTCGCACTGCTTCTAACAGTTAACGCATGTACCAGACATGGCGCTTTGTAACAGTTCCGGACTGTCAGGGCGCAAAAGTGACGTTGATTCGCGGCGTTGGAGTTCGAAGAAATTCGTTCTGACACGAGCCAGGACCGCCAGGACGCAACAATCAGGTTAGCTCGTGGCGTTGTTGAAGTCCTGCTTCAGGATTTTCACACGGTTGTCCCCCAACGGGGCAATTACCTCTGAGGAAATAAACCCTAGTATGGACCTATGAAGAGGGAGCTTGGAAGGAGGATGTATTCCAAAATCGTTGATGGGTCTTGGGTTCGCACTGGTCCTCCTCCTCCCTTCTTTTCCTTCCTTCTCCTCCTCCTCCTCCTCAGGACACCGGAATTTCGACTCTTCGACTGTTCTGACATCCTCCCCATCGCCACTGGCGCCCGCTGACGCCCATGCGGGCCCAACGCCTGCCACACTGGCCCCTGCAGCGCGCACCGCCCGACCCCTCTGCCCTCCCCAGTGCGGCGCCAGCGGCTCGCAGCTTCGCTCGCCACGTAGCCGCTGCGGCCGTCCGCGCTGCAGCCGGCCTTCAGCAGGAGCTCCGCCGCAGCCCAGCGGCTCTCCTGCTGTGCCACGGGGGGCGGCCTGCAGGAGTTCCGAGGAGCGCGGAAAGGCAGAAGGAGGGAGAGTGAGAGGAAGATGGGGATGCGTGCCAAGGGGAGTCCACACTCCTGATCCCCCTCCTCCCCCCATTCCTCCCCCTCTTCCCACTCATCGTCCTCATCTTCCTCCTCTTCCCGCTTCTCCTGCACTTCCTGCTTCTGACTTGATCATTTCAGCGAACGTTGCGCGATCGACCCGCTTCACCCTCCAATCACATCAAGCCCCCTGCATGTACTTGCCCATCCTTGCAACACCCGCATGCGCTGGCTCTCATTGCCAGGTCCCGAACGCGCGAACAATTCCTCTCTCCACGCTTGGTTAGTGATCCCAGGAAGAACCCGCACTGTCCTTGTTGACCTTGCGTTTTCCCAGAAGTCTACCGACATCTGGCATCGATAATGGAAAATAGATGTGAGAGAAGACGAATGATATTATCCGGGATGTTTGTTCCGCCAATTTTGTTGAGCCACGTGATGACTAGGGTCGTGCCAGCCTGGGGTTAATCAAAGTCGCGAGATTCCATCTGTATGTTCATACATACATACATACAGACAGACAAACAGACAGACAAAGCTACTAGAACCACGCTCGCGCTACGCGCGCTTAGGTTCTAGTCACACCTGGGCCATGGCTCTCGATTTCGCTCGTGTCATGGGCGGCACTGCGAATATCCCCGCATGTTTGTTTTGCGGAGCATGCGTCCACCTTGGCCCTCTCCTGTCCTCGTCCTTCTCGGTCCTCGCCGATGCTGTGGTCCTCGTCCTCCTCCTCCTTTTCCTCCTCCACCTCCTCCTCCTCCCCTGTCCCCTCAGCCCCCCACTCCTCCCAAACTCACGCCGTCCCGCTCATCACTCGCCTCCTCCTTCCCTGCTCATCTTGTGTCCCTGATCCCGCATCTTGGATGTCTCGTGGGGGTCTCTCGACGGCCTCTTGGAAGCGTCGTGGGAGCCGTCTGTGGGGCCTATGGGGCCGATGTGGGCCCTCGCGGAAGCCTCCTCCCTTCTCCCTCCTTCTCTCTGCTCCTCCTCCTCCTCCTCCTCCTCCTCCTCCTCCTCCTCCTCCTCCTCGTCCTCCTCCTCCTCTCCTTCCCTCCTCCTCTCCCATCCCATCATCCTCCTGTCGCCTCTCTCCTCCTCCCTCCTCCTGCTCCCTCCCCTCTTCTCCGCCCACGCCTCCTCTCCTCCTCCTCCCTCCTCCCCTCCCCATCCTCCCTCCTCCTCCTCCTCTCCTCCTCCTCCTCGCCTCCTCCTCCTGCCCTCCTCCTCCTCCCCTCCTCCTCCTCCTCCTCCTCCTCCTCCTCCTCCCTCTCCTCCTCCTCCTCCTCCTCCTCCTCCTCCTCCTCCTCCTCCTCCTCCCTCACCCTCGATCAGAAGCCGTCGCACGCCTCGAGGGTGGGGGACGAGGTTCGAAAGTCATGGTTCGAGGCTTTTCGGATGTCCCTCTGGGAGGGCTCTGGGATGCCTTAAACTTCAAAAACCTGTGGGCCCCTTTCCCACAGGACCCCTCCAAGCGAAAGTTGCGGAAACCTTCGCGGGCCAAGACGACGACGACAACGAAGACGACGACGACTGCGACGACGACGACGACGACAACGGCGTGGGCCCTCTTTTACGATTCGGAGGCTCGAATCGGTCTTGAGCTTTCATGGGTTACTCGTGGGTTCTACCTTCTGAGTTTCTGAGTTGGAAAGGCGGGAGCTCAACACAATTTTGAAACTTATGGTAACCAATGAACTTTGCGTCTTAGGGAACCTCTTCGGGGCCGTCTGGGAAACCACCTGGAGTGGCTGAAGGGGCGTCTTGAGCCGTCTGGAAGCCTTCGTGGAGCGCCTTGGGGGCATTGTGGGCGATCTGCATGCGACCGCGTGCGTCTGAGCATGATTTCCTTGCGACCCCTGGTCGGGGGCATAATCACCACACCACCCAGCGCGGCAGCCAAAGGCCTCGCCCGGCGACGCGCGCGCTGCTAGGCATCGCAGAACAACTCTGGCGCAGAGAAGAATGAAGGGGCCCTGGGACGCACAAATAAGTACACACAAATAACAAGATCCCCCATATTTTCCCATCTGTTCTGGGTTTTTGTCTTCCCCCCCACTTCCCATACAGGCCTCGGAAAAAATTAGCGAACACATGCCACATTCATCCGTCAACGCCTCCCCCTCCCCCCAATGTTCAAAGTTGGCGGTGGGTCTGAGGAGATGTACCTCGACCGCAGTCTCCCCCGCGCGTGCCAACATCGAGTTTGGGGGGGGGGGGGAGGTGTTCAGTGATTGTTTCCCTCCACCGTGCTTTCCCCTATTTTCTGGGGAATCGACGATTGATTGTGTCTGTGTGCTTCTTTCCCTCCTGAAACAACGCTGGCGCAGAGGGGGAGGAGGAGGAGGAGGAGGAGGAGGAGGAGGAGGAGGAGGAGGGGGAGGAGGAGGAGGGGGAGGAGGAGGAGGAGGAGGATGAGGAGGAGGAGGAGGAGGAGGAGGAGGAGGAGGAGGACGAGGAGGAGGAGGACGAGGAGGAAGAGAAGGCCTCCGCGCGCGCCCCCGAGGCCGCCGCGCCGAGCTTCGCGCTGCCGGACTCTCTCCCTCCCTCCCGCTTCGCGGCGACGCGCAAGCGGGCCGCTCGGCGGCCGTCGGGCCCTGGGGTTCAGTCGGGCGTGTCCCCCTACAGGGGGATTTTCGACGAAAAATAAAAAAACAACCCTCCAAAAATGCCACAGAATGGCAAAACAAACAAAAAAAGGCTCAACGACATGGTCCCCGGACTATGTTTGGACTATTTTGTTGACCATTTGGGGGATATCTTCTATTTTTCGTCGAAGATCCCCCTGTAGGGGGACACGCCCGACATTCGGGAGCGGCCAAGGGGGGGGTGTCCAAGAGGGGGGGTGCAAATCATGACAAGCGGCATGTGCGCGGCCCAGCGGGGGGGCCAGGGACGTAATGAAATAAGAAGGGGCGCCATGAAATCTGGGGAAATATCATGGCCCCCGCCATGAGATCCACCCCCCCCTAGTCATCACCCCCCTCTTTTCCGCCCCCGAGACATAACCCTGGGGGCGCGCTCCGGCCGCCCCGCCGGACCGCCGCACTGCTCCGGGTCGCTCGAGCACTCTGGACACGCAGCAGAGATGCGCGCTCACCTCCTCCTCATCCTCCTCTCCTCCTCTCCTACCTCCTCCTCCTCCTCCTCTCCTCCTCCTCCTCCTCCCCTCCTCCTCATCCCCTCCTCCTCCTCCTCCTCCTCCTCCTCCTCCTCCTTCCTCCTCCTCCTCCTCCTCCTCCTCTCCTCCTCCTCCTCCCATCCTCCTCCATCCTCCTCCTCCTCCTCCTCCTCCTCCTCCTTCCTCCTACTCCTCCTCCCCTCCTCCTCCTCCTCCTCCTCCTCCTCCTCCTCCTCCTCCTCCTCCTCCCCTCCTCCTCCTCCCTCCTCCTCCTCCTCCTCCTCCTCCTCCTCCTCCTCCTCCTCCTCCTCCTCCTCCTCCTCCTCCTATGCTTAGCACGCTTGCCGTTTCACCCAATTGTCTAGTATGTCTCACAACTTCTGCCAACGCAACTATGTTGTGCATGGCGTCTGTCTGTCTGTCTGTCTGTCTGTCTGTCTGTCTGTCTGTCTGTCTGTCTGTCTGTCTGTCTGTCTGTCTGTCTGTCTGTCTGTCTGTCTGTCTGTCTGTCTGTCTGTCTGTCTGTCTGTCTGTCTTCGAGCTGGGGCGATCTGTGAGGGTCCCGGGGCCCGCAACCCGGGCGAAAGCGCCCGCTGTGAAAATATGCGTCCAGAGTGCTCCATCTCCTCGCCCGCAAAACCACGGCGACGCTGAGGCCCCATCCGTCGATGGAGGGGGGCGACCACGACGGCGAGCCTTTTTCCTTCGGGGTTGCGCAGTGGGCAACCCCCCGAGCTCCCCCGCGAGACACAGTCCCACGTCGCCTTCGTGGGATACTGCCGGGAAAGAAGACGCGGCCGTCGGGGCGTCGCCGGCGCACTGGCTTCGCCCTGTCGGTCGACTGCACTTCCCAGAGGGAAAAAGTCCGACGCTCCTTCCTTGGGCACGTACAATGGTTGTCGCCGCCCTCGGAACGCGGGGCACATTGCTCGGCGGTCCAACGGATTCGCCCTCTCCTGAGCGAGCTCCAACACTTTCCGCTATTACACGAGCGCGTTCCACTACTCGCAAAGCAGCTATTCGAAAATCGCCTGGATCCGCCGCGGGGGATCTACGATGAATTCCACCGAAGCAGACATGTGTTTTTCGAGCGTTTGCGAGCAGGCACTTTGCGCGTGGTGGAACGCGCCCGGTGAGCTGGAGCTTCAACGCCCAGGCTCGCGCCATCGAGAGTTGGCCCGCCTCGCGCTGCTGGCGGCCTGCGCTGCGCCCTGGGCCCCGACCCCTGCGGCGATCTCGTTGGTCCTCGCGCTGGCGCGCCCATGGGCGATAGCGCGCGCCTCGTCTGCATCGGCCCGATCGGCCACCCGGGTCTCGAAGGTCGTCGAGGGCGCGCCCTGGGTCGGGTGTTGCTAGAAGTGCCCCTGGCCAAGATGCCCTCGGCGGGGGCGAGAAAGGTCTCTGTAGACCCCTCCGGCACAGCTAACATGAACCACCACCTAGCGACCTTAGGCACTATCCTGCACCCGACGGAGGGCTTGCTCGTAAGGGTCCCGCGAGCCACACCCGCAGGTTCCTCCGTCTGGGTTTCCTCACGACACTGGGATGACACTATATCTGGCGAGCTGCAGGTGGGCTGAGGGTTCTGGCACCGGTGCACTCCCACCACTAGATTGTGCGGACCTCCCTCGGCTTGCGCGGAGGGGCAGAACGCCGAGACCCCAGTGCCGCTGTCATTGGGTGCAGGGTTACCTCCAGCCGCTACACAGTGAACACGAAAGCCGCGCCGGTTTGGCATACCTAGGTTTACCACCTTGTGTGGAAGGCGCCGGACAAGCTGCCACGTGAGCCACTTATGGACTCCCTGCCCGGACACCCGAGTCTCAGCTTCAGTCGCTGCCATCTCGAAGGACCGCACGCTTCACAGATCACCACTTTAGGGTAGCTGAGCTCCGATCTGCTTTTCGCTCCATTCTGGCCCAAGATGCCCCCAGCTTTTCGCTCCATTCTGGAGCCCCTGGGGTCCTCCGGGCCTCGTGAGGGGTGGCCTGGAGGCCTCCTGGGCCACCCCGAGAATCCTGGGCGCGCCTTGGGCCAGGGGTACTTCTAGCAACACCCGACCGGGGCGCCGTTGCGGTCGCTGGCGGTCCGGGGCAGGACCGCCGCGACTGGCGCCCCCAAGACGGTCTGCATCGGCGCCCCCCCTTGGCTGGGAGGCGGGGCCAGGGCGCGCCGCCCAGCCCCCGGGCACAGCGGCCGCCGCGGCACGCGGCGGGCCTGGAGCCGCCGAGGGCGGGGCCTTCGGCGCCGCGGCCTCCTTCGCCGCGGCGCCCGCGAGCGCAGCGGGCCCGGCGCCGCCTCCTCCGCGAGAGGCCTCGGCTCGTCCACGAGCGCCGCGGCGAGCCGCGGCGATCCGCGCCGATCCGCGCGCTCTGCGGCGGTCGCTCGGGGCGCGGCGGGCCCGTGGGAGGCGGCTGTGCGCCTCGCCTCGGGGGGCCGCGCTCGCACTGGAGGGATCGCAGAGGAACCGCTGGCGGGCCATGCAGACCGCGCTGCCCCTCATCGGCACGGCCATCTCTGGGGCCCCCGTGGACGCGCGGAGCGCGCGGCTGCCATCGAGCGCCCATCGCTGCGCATGGCCCCCCGGTGACCCCCGCACTTCCAGGCGTTCTCGAACGCTTCGTGCAACGCAGCCGGCGGCGACGGCACCCTGAAGGCGCTCATGGGCGAAGACCTTAGGCGCCGCGAGCGCAGCTGACACGGCGCGGCCTCCTGTCTGCGTTTGACTGGGCTTCGCGAGACGCCGCACGCATCATTCTGGTCGTCTTTTCCACAAGTTTCGTGCAAAACGCGGCCGCGTTGATGGCGTTCACGCGGGCATCTCTCAACGCGTCGTCCGAGGCGATCTTCGCTTACGATGTTTCATGGTGCTCATATTTCCGACTACGCCCGCTACCCGGGGCGCCCCTTCGGCCCCGCTGCGCGATGACGGGGGTTGCCCCGACAATCGGACGTCGAAGGAGACGCCGATGATTGCGTTGTCGACCGCCGCGTCGTGCTCAAAGATTCCGATCCTGGGCCAGGCAGGCCGCCAGCTCGGTGCAACCCTGACGGCAAACCATAGCTGCTTTGGCCTGGCAGGTGACCTCTCCTTCTCTGAACTTCTAGTGGGCTCGTTTCATGAGAGAGAGCGTGATCCACCGCCGCTTTACTGTGGAAAATTGCCAACCTTTTCCTCCGGAACCCGGGGGTCTCCCCCCCCCCCCCCCCCCCCCCCCCCTCCGAAAATCCCCCCCCCCCCTGCGGACCCCCCCCCCCCTTCCCCCTCGGCCCCCCCCCCCCCTCCCCCCCCCCTCCCCTCGAAAACCGGGGGGGGTCACTACCGGTTCGAACCCCTCCCCCCCCCCCCCCCTCCCCCCCCCCCTCCGGATCCGGAAAACCGGGGGGGGGGTCACTACCGGTTGGAACCCCCCCCCCCCCCCTCGAAAACCGGAGGGGGGTCACTACCGGTTCGACCCCCCCCCCACGCACCGCCAGCAAACGACTCCCGGTCCCTACCACCGCTCGCATCACATCCCCCACTGTTGTTCCCAGCACCACTGTCCTCACCACCACTGTCCCCATTGGTTCCACCACCGTCCCTATTGTCCCCACCAGTGCCCCCACCACTGTCGCACTGTTCCCACAACTGTTCCCACCACGGTTCCACTCTCCCCACTGTCTCCACGGACCCAACCACTGCCTATCCCCACTGTCCCCACTGTCCCACTGACTCCTCCGCTGTCCCACTGAGCTGTCCCACTGTTCCCACCACTGTCCCCACTGTCCCCACCACTGTCCCCACTGTACCTCTGTCCCATTGTCCCACCGCCGTCCTCGCCACCGCCTTTACCACTGTCCCCACCACCATTGTACCCTCCACTGTCCCACTGTTTCCACCTCATTCCCACTGTCCCCACACCACTGTCCCCACCATCACCGTCCCCACCACTGTCCACTGTCCACCCTGTTCCCGCCATTGTCCCCACCACTGTCCCCACCACTACCGTCCCCACCACTGTCCCACTGTCCCACTGTCCCCACCACTGTCCCGCTGTCCCCTCACCACTGTCCCCACCAACACCGTCCCCACCACTGTCCGCACCCCCACTCGGTTTTCGAGGGGGGGGGGGGGTTCGAACCGGTAGTGACCCCCCCCCTTTTCATGATGAACTGGGGGGAGGGGGGAGGGGTTCGAACCGGTAGTGACCCCCCCAGGTTTTCCGGAGGGGGGGGGGGGGAGGGGTTCGAACCGGTAGTGACCCCCCCCGGTTTTCCGCCAGCAGCGGTAGAACACGCTCTTTCTTTCATGACTGTTTCGGCTGCTCTGTTCCGCGCCGTTCCGCATGACGGGTGAATGCACGACGCCGACGATCACGGTCGGGGCCTTCTGGCGATTGCCTGTCAACACCGAGCATCACATGCTAACCATGCACGGGTCACGGAGGCTCACGACGCTCTCGTGGGTGTTGCCGGCTATCTTTACTGACTCAAGTGATATGGGTATCGACCAGTCAGCCTCGTGCCTCACCAAGGTACGGGCGAATTCTTCGGACTGCGGCGTCGGGTCCGCGCTGCTGCCAGCACTTACGGTCACATGAATGCGGGCATGGTGCTCGTTGGTCCAGCGGATCCTGCGTTTCACGAACAGCTTGCGGATGTCTCGGATGTGGATGGTACCAAGCGCTGGAGCTTATCCCCCTCCTCCTCCTCCCCCTTCTCCTCCTCCTCCTCCTCCTCTTCCTCCTCCTCCTCCTCCTCCTCCTCCTCCTCCTCCTCCTCCTCCTCCTCCTCCTCCTCCTCCTCCTCCTCCTCCTCCTTGGTTCCGTGCCAATCGCCCTGCGAACTGCATCCCCCCTCCTCCTCCTCCCCCTCCTCCTGGCCCAAGGCATGGGAGCTCGGCCTGCCACGGTGCCGAATCGGCTTCGGCGCAAGCGGAGCATTAGGCGTCGTCCACCGCAGGGACCACGCTCCAGAATTCTTGGGGCGCTCTACAGGTTCGACGCCTCGCACTGCAAATTGCCAGCAGGAGGAGGAGGAGGAGGAGGAGGAGGAGGAGGAGGGGGAGGAGGAGGAGGAGGAGGAGGAGGAGGGGGATGAGGAGAAGGAGGAGGAGGAGGAGGAGGAGGAGGAGGAGGAGGGGGAGGAGGGGCCATGGCTGTGAAGTGCCTTTCTGTGGTATGCGGCAGATCTCCGCAGCCTCCTGGAGAGCGGCCTGGCGGCGCGGCCAGGAGCGGCTGCACTCCGGAGGGCTGCCTGCTGGCAGCGTGCTCGAGCTTCCTGGAGGCGCTGGGGCCGACACGCGGTGAAGCTGGAGCTGCAGCTGGAGCTGGACCTGGGTCTGGAACTTGGGCTGTGCCTGTGCGGGAGTTGGACGTAGGTCTGGAATGGGGGCCAGGGGCTGGAGCTGGGGCTGGAGCTGGAGCTCAGCTGGAGTTGGGGCTGGAGCCGATGCTGGAGTTGGGGATGGAGCTGGGCCCGGGGTTGGAGCTGAAGCCGGAGCTGCAGCTGAAGTGCCGCGCGGGCCATGCGAAGAGCAGGACGCGCTGCGCAGTTGGCTCGACGGCACTCAGAGTCAGACCTGGGGGAGGAGGAGGAGGAGGAGGAGGAGGAGGAGGAGGAGGAGGAGGAGGAGGAGGAATGCTATGGAATGCTATGAGAGCGGACCTCTGTCCTCACAAAATAACCCTCCAATGGGGTTAGTCTGAACTGCCTGAATCGCCTCCTCCTCCCACCGCCCCAAAAACGCGGGGCGGCTCCCGTCGTAGAGCCTGAGCACTCCGAAGCTGTGCAGCACTTTCCTGGGCGCCAGGCCTTGCCTCCGCTGAGACGGGCGGTGGGGGAGGGGCGAGGGAGGGGCCCCCTGGCGCTTCTCCTTCGCACGAACGACCGACGTGAGACGACACCACCCTCTCACGATCACGCGCCGCCATAGCCTCCACTACGGCTTGAGGGGGCCCCTCCCTCCTGGGATATATACCCTTCCGAATTCGAGCGAGGTTCTCTGTCCCCTTGGGGGTCAACCCCTCGCAGCGCTTGCTGATGTGCCTACCGTCGACCGTGGCATAGCGACCACACTTGCTACAGGCATGCATGAACCACTTGTCCACATAAAACATCGCATGAGTTTCATGAAACTCAAAGGCCCCCGCCACGAAGCTCCTGGGGGCCTGAATCACCTCTGGGGGCAGCTGTCCCTCTGGGATGGCCCTGCCAGTGCAAGGGGTGGCCGAGAACCTAAGCAGTCGAGAGCCAGCCACCACCTGATCGCACACCGCACACCTCCAACCCGTGCCCGACTTCTCAAGGCGGTGGGCCGACTCTCGAACTGCTACAGCACACTTGTTGGCTGGGGGTCGCTTAGCTACCTCCTGCCTTCCATTCTTCGCCTGGACTTCTGCACCCGCCGAGTCGGCCAACGCTCTTCTCGCGCGCCGACGCACTAAACTGGAAATGGCATCTATTCTATCTGTCTGCGGGTTCTCCCCAACCAAACCGAACTCCCAAGCCAGCTCCGCCCCCTCTCCCGCCCATATATCTGCTACTGCATTACCCACCGCAGTCTCTAACTGCAGCTCGGTAGTCAGCAGCTCTGGGGATTCGTCCGTGTGAGAGGGTGTCCACTGCACTTCGACAGTGGCGGTATCTGGCCTAGAACTCCAGGACACACGGGCCCTGGTCCACAAATCTTCGTTAGCCCCTGTCGGGCTCGGGTTCTCCATTTTAAAACGCCACTTCTTAGCGACCGACAAATGATCAGTGACGAAAACGAAAGGCCCAGGGATCTCTTCCAAAGCTAAACAAAACGCCTGGATCTCAGAGCGCGGGACGGTTTGGCGGGCTCCGAGCAGGGGGCGGGCCAAAGCCGCCTGGGCAATCCATTCTCCCTGGGACCACCTCAGGGAGCAGATCGCAGAGCCACATCTCCTCCGTCTGGGGTCGTCTGAAAATCGCCCCCCCGAGCCGTCGCCGTAAACCTTTAAAACCCCGTCGCTTCCTCGAGAGGCCTCAAAATCCCCCTCCCCGCCCAGCCTAAGCTCCCGACCCTCCAGCCGCCCATCGTCAAAGAGGGGGTGAGTGAGGCGAGTAGGGGGGAGACCACGGAGCCATAAAGCTGGCTCCGCTTCTGCTTGTGCTAAAGCCGCTACAACCAAAGGCTCAGTTTTGCTATAATCGCTATGATCAGTGTTCCTGGAACATTCCCATATACTGCGCTTCAAGCTCTCAGGGGCTTGCTTACATCTCGGGCATTCGACTGAAACTTCGTATCCTTTTTCCCTGCAGCGAACTCTCGGCCACTGGCCGCCAGCGACCACCGTCACGTTGAGCGCCAGCTGATCCAGCATCCCCTTTCGCTCGAACCTGCGCTGCTCCATTACAATGGGCCACAAGTCTCCGCCCTCCTGCAAGTTGTCGCCAAACTCGTGCTTGGCCGCCTCCGTCCAGAGGTCCCTGCGTAGATCGCCCTCCAGGTCGTCCAGGAGCTCCTGGAAGCAGCCCGTGGCCACGAACTTGCCGTCCTCGGAGGTCGGCAACTCCCACATCTCCAGCTCTTCAGGTCCAGGTCGATGCCATTGAGTTGCTGTCGAGGGTGTCCATCCAGCATCCATTAGCGTTGCCATCAGAGCTCCAGTGGGGCCCCGTACTGCTCTCCATCTCTTGTCGCCATATCTGTGGAGCCGCGCCTTGATGGACGGCCATGCTTTCGCAACTCGTCGATGGATGTGGGGAAACCTCTGCCATAGACCAATCCATTCTCGCACCACACCCAGTCTGAGATCAACTGCGGGGTCTCTCAGGCCTAACTCCATACCCAGCGTGGTCGTCAGACATCGACCTCCTGCACTGCCTCCTGCCACTTTGCCCGCCTGCCTTCTCAGTACGGTGATCGCCTGCTTGGACATGCCGTACGTCTGCTGCCCATAGATCGCCTGCGGCAGCGCGCCCACGTTATAGAGGCCCTTGGACTCATGCTTCAGCGCAGCGATCTTCCTCAGCTTCAAGATCTTCGCGAACCTCATCCTCGCCTTGAGCTGCCGCTGCTTGCTCTTTGCTGCTACCCGCTTACGTCCTGCTGCTGTGTCCAGGCCCAGGTCCGTCGCCACGCCGCTGGCCTTCGCAGGTATGCCACGTATTCGTAACCGCTTAGCCGTCTTCCGCGCCTCCTTCAGGTCTGAGCCTATCACCGTGGTCTTATTCGATATAGTCATACGTTGTTCCACCAATCCAGTGCATATATCCGTCGACACCTCCAGCAGCTGCTCAGCCACCGTGTGTGAACTGCCCTCGCATCTTGCTACCGTGTCGTCCACGAACGTCCACAATCCTGCTGTCGGGTGTCTTCGATGCGCCAACTCCAGCACTGGATGAAGAAAAAGCTTCGCTAGAGTTACTCCTCTAGCGGATCCTGCCACCAGCGATCTGGTGGGCCAGATGGCCTCGCTGATGACAGAACGCTCCTGCAAATATCTGGGTCCAAGAAAGATCATCGCTTCCAATCCAACTGCCACCGCAGGGAACCCTGCCGTGCACGCAATCTGCAGTAATATGACCAGCGAGACCGTGTCGTAGAACTTTTCTATATCCAACAGCAATGTCATGGCCGAGGCGCCGATCTCGATGCCTGTCTCGTCCAAGATCGACCGAAGGAGTCCTGCCCTGAGCGCCGAGCTCCCCTTGATCGCAGTGTCCCAGTGGTCCGATAGCCCAGCACTCCACAAGGCACATGCTCCGCCTCTCGCTCTCGACCATAACTTCACTGGTAACGGTAACATACCCAATACTCGATCACCTGCTCCTGGCCCAGGCTTGGCCACCATAGCGCACTTGGTGGCTGATAGCTGTCTTGGCCATGTCAACGTTCTTTCACTACTCTGCAATATTTCCAACAATTCTTGTTTAGCCTGGCCTGGAAGTCTGTCAATATCCGTGGGGCCAAGCTGGTCCAGACCTTTCGCTTTGGGTGCCGATGTGGCTCGGAGCGCACTATTGAGCATGTCCATGTCTATGGGGTCTAGGTCTTCCTCCCACGCTCTACGCTTGGTGCGCTCCAGCTGCTCAATGATATCAGCTCGACTGTCCACGGGGTCCGTCCAGATGGTCTCCCACTTTCCTGCCTTAGTGTTCATGATGATGGTGGGGTCAGCTGTGGCGAAGTCGTCCCTGATGGCCATCTCATAACGGGGCGCGTCCTTGGGCTTGACATGCCTGTGCAGGATGCCCGCCTTGGTCTGCCATACCTTTTTTGCCCAGGTGGCGAAGTTCTTCCGAGCCGTGGTCATAGATCTGGACGACGCCACCGCCAAGTGCTTCTCTGTCTGGGCCACCAGATTCGCTAGCTTCCCCTCGTCCAACTGCCATATGTCGGATGCCATGTCGAAGTACATCTCTCTGGTGGCCTCAGTCACATTCTTGCTGAAGGCGTCCTTCCGCGGCAATCCTCTCAGAACTCCAAGCTGCTTCTGTATGCGTGTCACACACATTCTCTGCTGCTGTCCGTCGGTGCCGTTCACCAAGAGTGACTGATATCTGACCAGATCTGCTGCCAGTATACTCCATTCTTCCGCAGGGCCATACCTCATGTGGGTTCTGCCTGGCGTGGGTTTTGCTCGCACCCATCGTATATCAAAGCCAGCTGCGCGCCCCTGGCAGCCCTGCGCCTCCTGCTCGTCCAGCTGCTCGTGCCTGATGAACGCCTCCTCCACTTTGGTGACCCACCGACCATACTGCTGCGTCAACTGGTACTCATCCTTCTGGTGCTTCGTGCCTCTGGTGATCATCTTCTTACCTATGATGTGCATTTCCTCCGACAGCTCCATCTCGTGCTCCACAATCCCAATCTGCTCCCAGAGCTCCTCCGAGACGCAGTAGGGCATCTTCCGCACTGGTGCGTCCTGGCTGTCGGGGACATGCTGCTCGAGTATCATCGCATCCTCGTACGCCTCCTGCAAGTGCTCCTCCAGGGCCTGCTGCCGTCGTCGCTGCGCTTCCTGCTTCCTCTTGCTCGTCTTGGAGTCAGGGTCCGCCGCCTTCTGCGGCCTCACCTGGTATGGGAGCGCCTTAGGGATAACTAGCTTCCTATGCCACCAGCTTTCTTTGGTGCCCTCGATCGTTAGCTGGAGCCCACAATGCGTGCGCCATGGCACGCGACCCTGAACGTACAGCTTGAGTCTAGGGGCGAAGTCCACTCTTGCTATGCCGTAGTCAATGAGGCTTCCCTTGCCTTTGTCACATGTGATGCCAACATCTGGTCGTAGCACCACTCCTCCTAGCTTGCCAGGTAGCTCGGCGCGTTCCATTCTGTCCGCTGGGATGTTCCAATCAGCCAGGACCACCCATGGGCCCGTGAGAGATCTGATGAATCCTGACAGGGATCGAATCCTGTGGTAATTCGACCCTGTGAAACCTTCGCCTGGAACCAGGTAGGCCGAGATCAGGATGACGTTGCCCGAGCGTGTGTGGACATTGAGTGCCGCAAAGCCCCTGAACGGGTCGACGTCTCCGTTGTCCACTATGCGCTTCCTCAGTAGGTCGTATCCAGTGCAAGCGAGGTGAGTCCTGGCCATTATGAACTCGCCCCCCGAGGTGCCCTTCTCAGACCGCTTCGTAGGCACTGCCGCCGTGTCCTGTAGCTTCCAACCATCTCGTGCCACCACTTCACGTACCTGCTCCAGTCGCTCTCGATCCACGTGCGTCTCGCACATCATGATGATGTCCTTCTGCTTGCCTTCTTCCGTGATGAACTTATGGGCCTTTGGGCCCCACATAGTGATATTCGAGAAGAAGATGCTAAAGATTTTGCTCGCCGCCAGGAGCCTTATCAGCCTCTGCGCCCCGCACCGCGTCCACGTACGCCGTGGGGGCGGTCTTGGCCTTGGCGCCCCTGACCTTGTGCTCGGCTTGCTTCTTGATCTTGTCGATGACCTCCTTCCGCTCGCGTTTCTGCTCCTCTGTGGGTGGCGGCTGGGTAGGGCTGGATCCTCCCGTCCCTGCCGCCGCAGATGACGCCGCGGAGCCCCCACCAGATGCCGCTGGCGCCTGGGCCTCCTGCGCGTCGTTCTTGGTCTCGTCCTCCGTGGTCTTGCGCTTCTTCTGTGCCTGCCGTCTAAAACGGTCCGCCTGCTGCTTGAGCTCGCTGAACTTCCGAAACTGCCCTGCAGCTGCCTGCAGCAACTTGTCGAGCGCCTCCATGTCTGCCTTGAACTTGACCAGCTTGGCCTTGTCCTCCTCCTCATACTCGTCCAGGTCGTCGAAGAGGTCCCCGACCGCTGGTGCCTGCCAGTCCGCCTGCTGAGGCGGCTCGGGGTCCTGGCACACGGTCTCCGCCTGGTACGCCGCCAGCGCGCGCTTGTGCTCCAGCACCGCATCTGCTGCATCCTCGATGGCCTTCTGGTTCTTAGTGCGCAGCTGCATGACGTGGTCCTCCGCCTCCTGCAGGGCCGCCGCGGAGCTGTCCACCTCCAGCTGGCAGCGGTTGAGCTTGTTGATCGCCTGCCGCAGCTCGAGCTCCTTGGACACTTCCTTCTTGGGCGCCGCCGCCGCCGCAGCCGCCTGCACCTGCGACTGCACCGCCTTGACGGGTCCCAGATCCACCTGCGGCGCCATCTGCGCCGTGAGGGACTCGACACGCTCCAGCATGCTGCTGAGCTCCGTCAGCGTGCCATGGACCGCCGACGGCTTACGCCAGGGGGGCCCCTTGCCTGTGCTCTTGCCCTTGTCCGCCGCCGCCGTGCCTGGGGCCATAGGCTTCCACCCCGGCATGACTGTCTGGCACTTGTTGCACCACCCTCCTGACCTCTCCAGCTTCCAGTCGTAGACCCAGCCTCCGCAGGTCGCACAAATCGAGTAGGTCTGGCGCCCGCGCCCCATGGCCTGCGCAGGCTCGTGGTGTGTGCCTCCGATGCTCCGAGGTGGGGCGGACCACCTCGGTGCTCACCCTGGGGCTGACCAGGGGAAGGAATGCAAACTGGCCGCGGACTAGCGGTATCCACTTGTTCCCCTGCGGAACAAAGCATCTTGAGCCAAAATGGCTACGGAGGAGGAGGAGGAGGAGGAGGAGGAGGAGGAGGAGGAGGGAGGGCGGAGGAGGAGAGCTCCCGCGGCACGAAGAGCACGAAACGCTACGCAGTGAACTCTGCCTGGTCAACCTCAGGCCCCAGAGCGGAGTTCTGGCGACACGACGGGCCGGGCCCCTGCGAGGCTTGCACCTTAGAGGAGGGGGAGGAGGGGGAGGAGGAGGAGGAGGAGGAGGAGGAGGAGGAGGAGGAGGAGGAGGAGGAGGAGGAGGAGGAGGAGGCGGAGGAGGAGGAGGAGGAGGAGAAAGACGACAAATCGGGTGGCGTGGGGGAGGAATGGAGGGAGAGAGGATCTGAAGGACAGCCAGAAAGAAGAGCAAAGAGGATGGCGGGAGGGAGAAACAGGAGGATGCGAAAGGACAAGGAAGAGGAGGAGGAGGAGGAGGAGGAGGAGGAGGAGGAGGAGGAGGGGGAGGGGGAGGAGGGGGACGAGGAGGAAGGGGACGAGGAGGAGAAGGAGGAGGAGGCCAGCAATTTCGTCAGCATTGGCGTCGAAGTACTACAAAAGGTTTTGCCCTGACAACGCTTGTCTTGGCCCAGAGGGTCTCGTCATGTCTGCTTAAGCTCGCCGCCATCCCTCCCTGCCTCCCCTCCGGCCGGTCCTCCGCCGCCGCCACCAGAGCGTTCAGGCCGCGCGCGTCCACCGCGTCAGTGTCGGAGACCTCCCCGCCCGTAGCTGAGATGTCTGAGGTGTTCTCCGCCCTGCAGGAGACGGGAGGGGCAAAGGCGGAGGGCGAGGGAGAGGGCGGCCGTAAGAGACGGATGTGCTGTTCCGCCGCCGTAGCGCCCGCCACTGGGGGAAGGTGGGGGGGGCCGGACCGGCGAGAGCCACAGCCTGCCTGTGAGCACCAAAGCGTGCCTGTGAGCACCAGAGCATGCCTGTCAGCACCACAGCGTGCCCGTGGGGGAGCGGGTCCCCGCCCCCGCGTGCGTCCGGCACCGTGAGGGCAAGTGCGGGGAGAAGGGGCGGCGACCCCCCGTGCAACAGACGATACGGGCTCACCGAATAGAGAAGCAGTGCAGGCCTCGGAGCAAAAAATGGCGAACGCGCATGCCGCATTCATCGGTCAACGCTTCCCCCCCCCACCCCCCATGTTCAAAGCTGGCAGTTGGTCTGATGAGTTGCACTTCGACCGCAAGCTCCCCCGCGCGTGCCAAATTGAGCTTGGGGGAGCGGGGGAGTATCCACCAATTATTTCCCCCCTGCCGTATCTAAGCAGACCGTACCATTTTCCCATGTTGTTCTCACTTTCGCCCCCTGGCAGGTCGAGGCCCATTCCGGCGGAGCGATCTCGACGGGAGCTTCAGAAAGGCGGTGCTGGGGCCCCGGTTGGTCTTTCTCGCTGTGTCCCTGGCTGGAAGGGACACAAGGCGACACGAAACTCCTCCCAAGAAGGAGAGTAGCTCACCAGCCTGGAACATATCCCTATCTGGGCATCTCCTCATCACGATGCCAATCTTGGGGATTCCCTTATCTTTGGAGGGCGAGTCCCTAAGATCGTCATCGCCTTTTGGCGTGTCAACCTTCGGGATAGGGATACGCTCGAGGCTGGTGAATGAACGCGACGCGTGGGCGCGCCCTCTTCCAGGGACGGTGCCCCACGCCCACGGACCATTGCACGCTGGGTAGTCGAAGCCAATCTGGCGCCAATCTGGCAGGCCCAATCTGGCAAACTGGGGCAATCTGGCGAGGGAGCCAACGCGAATCCAGTCTGGCGAATAGCCCAAATCATCCAGTTTGGCCGGGCCAGATTGGCCCTTGGGGCCCAATCCAATCTGACAGTCTGGCCTTCGACTACCCAGGCATGGCTCACCCCGCTCTGCACTTGCAGCGAAGGGGGGGGTGCGGGGCGAGCAAGGAAGAGGCGCCAGCCCTGGAAGGTGCAACACCGCATGGCAGGGCACACCCCGCCCCCGACCGACGTGCTCTCCACAAAAAGGAGAGGTCGAGGATGGCGACGCGGCGACGGCAGCCTCTCGGCGGGGCACCCAAGGATCACGACGGGGCCCTGAGATGGCCCCCACAATTCTGTACCGGGGGGGTCGGACTAATTTGAAGGGGCCCCAGGACACACAAATAAATACACACAAATAAACAAATCCCCATATTTTCCCATATTTTCTTGGTTTTTGTCTTCACCCCCACTTCCCAGATTTTCCCATATTTTCTGCGGGATCGGCGATGAATTGTGTCTGTGTGTTTTTGTTCCCTCCTGATAATTGGTTCATGCTTCAGGCATTCTCTTGGCAGCCTCTGGGGGTCCTCTGCGGGTCCCCACGGGCCCCTGACAGAGCTGCCAACGGCCGTCGTGGGGGCCACAGGGCAGCATCAGGAAGGCCCGTCGCTCTGCAGCTGGTCTTGGAGGTCTCTGCGGGATCTCTCCAGGGCCCCCAAGACAGCTCTGAGCCGCGAGCAGGTTCCGAGAAGACTACCGGAAGCCCACTAGTTACACGAATGACGACGTCAACGGTGACACGAATGGCGACAATAATAATCGACACATGCGGCGACACGAATGGGACACGAACGACGACACTAATGGCGACACTTGCGGCGACACGAATGGCGACACGAAAGGCGGCACTAACGGCGACACGATTGGCGACACTTACGGCGACACGAACGGCGACAATAAAGCCCGGCGGTGACAACACGAATGGCGACACTGATGGGTACACTATTTCAGCAGCGGCCTCGCCGCGACCATAATCACTAATCGATAAACTAACCCCCATGCCCTGCATACTGCATCGGAGGTGAGGGGGTGAGATCGAAGTGGAACGGAGAGCCCCCCCACCGGGAAATCGATTTCGGTTTCGTGTTCGTGCGTGCCGTGCGTGCGGGCGAGGCGAAGCTGCGTGGGCGGGCGAGAGAAAGTCTCCTGTGGCTGAGGCGCGGCCGGACCAAATGATTCCCTTCCGGGCGGCCGGGGCCCCGCGGTGTCCCGCCGGTGTCCCGCTGGTGTCCCGTGTGGCTGAGGCGCGGCCGGACCAAATGATTCCCTTCCGGGCGGCCGGGGCCCCGCGGTGTCCCGCCGGTGTCCCGCTGGTGTCCCGTCGCGAGATCGATAGTGAGGTCAATTGTGAGATCGATAGTGAGATCGATAGTGCGATCGATTGTGAGATCCATAGTGATATCGATAGTGAGATCGATAGTGAGATCGATAGTGAGGCCGAATGTGAGATCGATTGCGAGATCGATAGTGAGATCGATTGTGAGATCGATAGTGAGACCGAATGTGAGATACATTGCGAGATCATTAGTGAGATCGATCGTGAGATCGATAGTGAGATCGATTGTGAGATCCATTGCGAGATCATTAGTGAGATCGATACTGATATCGATTGTGAGATCGATACTGAGACCGAGTGTGAGATCGATTGTGAGATCGATAGTGAGACCGAATGTGAGATCGATTGTGAGATCGATTGTGATATCGATAGTGAGATCGATTGTAAGACCGAATGTGGGCTTGTGCTATCGATAGTGAGACCGAATGTGAGATCCATTGCGAGATCATTAGTGAGATCGATTGTGAGATCGATAGTGAGATCGGTTGTGATTTCCATTGCGAGATCATTAGTGAGGTCGATTGTGATATCGATAGTGAGATCGATTGTGAGATCGGTACTGAGACCGAATATGCGATCGATTGTGATATCGATAGTGAGATCGGTACTGAGACCGAATGTGAGACCGAGTGTGAGATCGATTGTGAGATCGATAGTGAGACCGATCGAGTGAGACGTTGGTTCCTCACCCCCCCCCCGAACCTCCTCATCACCCGAAGGGTGGTCGTATAGGGAACTCACCATGGAATTCTTAGCATTGTTGGGTTTGTGTCGATGTCCGCGCGTTCGGCTCGAACCTGCGACTCCCTCGCCCTGAATAGCGACACGGTTAGCGACGCTACTGCACTAACGGCGGCACGACTTGCGACACGAGCAGCAACACCAATCCACAGCAATGTCGACACGGATAGCGTCACGAACGACGACAATAACGGCGACACGAATGGCAAACTAACAGCGACGCGAATGGCGACACGAACGGCGACACGAATGGCAGCACGAATGGTGACGTTAACCTTGCCACCAATTGCGATTGTATTGGCCACTTACCGCGCGTCCTCGATAATCTCCTCCTCCTCCTCATCCTCCTCCTTCTCCTCCTCTTTCCCATTGTGTGCCTATTGTGATTGTCCTGGCAGGTCGCGCCAGGCCCCTATCGTCAACCCACTCTTACTCCTCAACAGCTGCTTTGGGGCATTCCGAAGCGCCACCTTTGCACCCCCCTGACATCTGCGACCCGGCGATGGCGAGGATCGCCAGGATAGTTGTGAGGGAAGAGCAAGAGAGAGAGAGAGAGAGAGAGAACGAACAAAACGTGGTCTTGACTGCGCGGGACAAGAGAGGAAGCAGAAAAAACATGCTGGGAAGGCGGGGAGGCTGGAGCGGCGCGGGGGACGCAGAGCTCGTCAGGGGAGCCCACAGAGTAGGGGGCCACATGCGAACCCTACCCCTACCCCCCACGATTTCTGAGGGGGAGGGTGGGGTTCACTTCGCTCGGGAGCTCTCGAGCGAAGTGAACCCCACCCTCCCCTCAGAAATCGTGGGGGTAGGGGTAGGGTTCGCATGTGGCCCCCCACAGAGTCTCTGCGCAGGGCACCCCGACCAAGCTGCAGGTCACGAAAGAGGGCGGCGGACGCTGGCACGCAGGCCGGACGGACCAGAGGAGGCACGAACCTCTGCGCAGCGCCGTCGCAAACCGAACGAGATCTAAAACTCAAGCTGATGTACGATCTATATATATAATGTATAATATATATATATATATATATATATATATATATATATATCGTACATCAGCTTGAATTTTAGATCTCGTTTGGTTTGCGACGGCGCTGCGCAGATGTCCGTGCCTCCTCTGGTCCGTCCGGTCTGCGTGCCAGCGTATACATATATGTGTGAAAAGTGCATTAAATGTCTCTCGAGAGCGGGCGAGGTGACCTTTCGTGGGATGCGCTCGAAGCTCGGGAGCCGCCACGCCAGAATTGCACAAGGAACACGGGACATCACGGAGGCGGCGGGGCAGAAGAGGGACGAGCGGGAGAAGAGCATCTGGGGAGGAGGGGAAGAGAGAGTGGCTTGCTGGGAAAACGAACCCACTCCTGGCGAGAGGCTCAAATGCTGGAGGAGCACGGGTGGAGGACGCGGGGGAAGAGCGGGAAGAGGAGGGGGGGCACAACCTCTCAGAGAAATACCGGCATGCCCTCACGTTGGCCTCGGGGGGGCCTCTTCGCCATCCCCGAAGGCATCTTGGAAGATGGCGGAACGGGTCTGACGAGCCGACGGGCTGGAATCGCACCTCCGCGTTTGGTCCGAGCCAGCACCACACGCAATGGCGCGCCCGAACGTAAAGGGAAGTCCGGGGGCAGACATTCATTCGGCGACGCGAGCGCCGGCGGAGGCGAGCCCGAGGTGGCCAAACACGAGCCACATGATGAGGGTGGCCATGCTCTCACCGCAAGCTGGTGCCTCAGTGGAACTTCCACTGGCCAACATGGGCCTGGGCTGTCATGTACCATTCTGACACACCAGCGGCGAACACATGCACATGTCGAGCGGGCGGGCATCGTGAGGCGGAGAAGGCAAACTGGCGAGAAGCAGATGCCCTTGCACAGCCGGCATGAGTGCAGCCTCGACCGCAGGCAGGGCCTCCGGATCGCGGACAGGTGGGGCAGAGTGCAACACAGGGACGGGGGCGGGGCGACTCCAGCGTGGCCGAGCCTCTCGTCGACGCCGCCGGTGCTCCCGAAGCGGGCAGAAGCAGAGACGGGCGAGAGCGCGGCAAACGAGAGGTGGGTGGGACGCAGAGGGACATACTAGTACCCACTGGTCGGAAGAAGTAGGTAGAAACATGAAGTAGGAAGGCGTTGGAAAAAGATTGGGTTTCCGCCCTCCTCCTGAAGAGGAGGGAAGAGGGAAAACCACTCGACTCTTGAAGTAGGAAGGCGCTGAAAGTAGATTGGAATCTGGGAATCCAAAAATACCTGCTTTCAACGACCGATGGGTACTATGCGTCCTCCTTGGAGGCGTGCGTCGACCAGATCATGTCCGCCACCATGCCGCTGGGCACGGAGTGCGTGCCCTCATCCTAGGCCCAATCCTCTAAGCCTCAATCCTCACTCCGGAAGGGCATGTCAGAACGATCGCTCCAAGACGTTCAAGATGGCCCCCAGGCGGTCCAAGTGGCCTCCAAGTCGCCCCAGGAGGTCTCCAAGAGGCCTCCCAAGAGGGCCCCAAGAAGCCAAATCATTGATTTTCCTTGGGTTTGGAAATTTGTTTGGTATTCTCCTCTTTTCGGCTTCCTGACGCTCCCAGACAGCCCTGGAGGCCCTCAAGATCTCCGCAAGACGACCCAAGAGGCCTCCAAGAGGACCCCCAGACGGCCCAAGAGGGCCCCAAGAGGGCCCCAAGAGGGCCCCAAGACGGCCCAAGAGGCGCCCAAGACGGCCCAGGAGGCTCCAAAGACGGCTCCAAGAGGGGGCCCAGATGGGGGACCCGAGCGGACACTTCGAGCCCTCAGCCCTGCACAAACGTGTCATAGATCGCTTCCCGAGCGGCATGTCCAGAGGGCGCGCGTCGCCCCCCGGGGGTGCAGGCGCACACGGGTGCGGCAGCATGCTCGGGTGGTGCCCGGGGGCGGGCAGAGGAGGGAGCGGGATCGGGAGGGGAGGGGCGCGGAGGCAGGGCAGCGCCCCCTAAAACAGGGCTAGGATCGGGATAAATCGCTCCAGAGCGTTCGGGAGCGCTCTCAGAGCGTTCCGGAACGCTCTGGAGCGGCCGCGGCGCCCAATACATCCTCCAAGCCCGCCGATTCTCAGAGATTTCGAGGTATCCCGATCCGATGTTGTCCCGATCTTCGCGTCGTTTTACCCCTCTCCTCTGCCGCGGGAGACGAGGCGCCCCCCCCCCCCCCCCCCCGGCCAGGGGCAGCAGCGGCTTGAGCAGCTTCTCCGGCCCGTGCCGCACGGCCAGGTGCAGCAGGGGCGTGCGGACGATGCCCGAGAGGTCCAGGGCCCACCGCCTCGACGGAGAGGCGGGGGGGAAGGGGGGCGCTCGGAAGGAGGAGAAGGCGGGGGAGGAGGATAAGAGGATAAGGGCGAGGACGAGGGGGAGAGGAAGCAGGAGAATGAGGAGGAGGAGGAGGAGGAGGAGGAGGAGGAGGAGGAGGAGGAGGGCACTGCCGCAGGAGAGGTCGGACAGGCCGAGAATGAGAAACACCTGGGTGTGGCGATCGGAGAAGATCCTCTTGCACCACTGCGAGAGGCGCCATCCCGGTGGGCCACCGACAAGTCACACCCGGAAGGAAGAGGCTGGCATACGAGACGAGCATGGCCAGGAGGAGCGGACCACAGTAAGTGGCAGCCCGCGCCCGCAGAGGCAATGTGAACGCAGGTGAAGCAGAAGAGGAGGAGGAGGAGGAGGAGGAGGAGGAGGAGGAGGAGGTTTTTCCCTGCAGGAGGAGGAGGAGGAGGTGTTTCCCTGGAGGAGCGCGCGGGCACGGGGAGAGGAAAGAGGCGGCTCCGACACCAAACCTGGGTTGGCGAGGGCCTCGAAACCAGGAGGGGTCAGAGAGTGCGCTTCGCACCGACCCTACCCTCGGCCAGTCTCGCTCTCTCTTAAGGCATTCGCCCCATCAAGAGAGCAGCGATATTGTAGTCTCCCCGAGAGGTGATATTTTCACCCAGGGCCACCTTACATGGGCTGCCGAGCCCGTCTTTCACATATATCAACTGAGTACTGTCCACAAGCTCCACAGGCAATAGCTCCGTCCACTCCCCTGTGCAGTTTGTGAGCGTGGTGGATTCCACTCCCGAGAAAGGACGCAGGGGGGACGAAAGCCGAGATCCCAGGGCAAAGAGCCCTGAGGAAACCAAGCGCGAACTTCTTGCCGGTGCTTCCGTCGCACTGGGAACACTGACACAACGGTTTGCGTGGGTAGGGGATATGGTGCTCCGACTCCGTCAGAGATTGGTTCAGCTTACCCATTGGTCGGAATAATCAGGCAGAAACATGACATAGGAAGGCGTTGTAAGTGGATTGGGTTCCGTCCGCCCCCTACGGAGGACGGAAAAGGTGAAGCCACTCGATCATTGAAGTAGGAAGGCGCCTAAAGCAGATTGGAATTTGGAAATCCGGAAATACCTATTTTCAACGACCGATGAGTAAGTTTCATCGATGCTGCAATACACCCTCCCGTCCCAAGTCCCCGCATCGTCAGTCCGTATGTGCACTTCTGTTTTCTCACACGGGGGAGCACCCTGTTTGACAGACGAGCGTCCGACGAGTTTGACCTTCAGGCGACGACAAGGAGGAGGAGGAGGAGGAGGAGGAGGAGGAGGAGCAGGAGGAGGAGGAGGAGGAGGAGGAGGAAGAGGGAGGAGGAAGAGGGAGGAGAGGAGGAAGAGGGAGGAGGAGGAAAGGAGGGAGGAGGGAGGAGGGAGAAGGAGGAGGAAGAGGAGGGAGGAGGGAGGAGGAGGAGGAGGAGGAGGAGGAGGAGGAAGAGGTGGGGAGGAGGAGGGAGGAGGAGGAGGAGGAGGAGGAGGGAGGAGGAGGACGTTCCCCTGAGCAGCGCGACGAGAGCGAAGAACCCAAGGAAAAGTGCCGCACGGTGGCCCAACACTCTGCCAGATTCGCACTCCGGGGGGCGCGAAGTTTTCTGCGGACGCCACAAACCATAACAGAGCTGCTGATACGCCTGCTTTCCACCACCACCACCACCACCATAAGTTGGATGGGGGAGGGGGGCCTCCTCCTCCTCCTCCACCTCCTCCCTCCTCCTCCTCCTCCTATCCTCCTCCTCTCCTCCTCCTCCTCCTCCTCCTCCTCCTCCTCATCATCATCATCATCATCATCATCATTCTCCTCTTTGTCCTCCTCCTCCTCTTCGTCCTCCTCCTCCTCCTTCCCCCCTCCAACTCATGGTGGTGGTGGTGGAAAACAGGCCCATCAGCTGCTCTCCATCCTTCAAGTATGAAATTTACTGGAGGCCTGAAAATGGGCACCAACACCAACACAGGGAGGTACCTCCACAGGGGGAAGGTGATCCTCGATTTCGATGCTGGTGGTCATACTTCGGTCGCCGTGGAAGCCAGAATATTACCACCATCACCGAGATCGGGATCTGTTTTCCTCGGTGGAGGCACACCGCCGATATTGGTGTTGATGTCAACCTCTAGGCCTGCGAAATTACCCGTTACGCAAGTTGGGAATTCTGGGCAATGACGACTACGGCGACGCCAAGCGCGCCCCCTTTCCCCCCCATAGGCTCCCTGCACGACTCCGACTTCGGTTTGTCAGCCGACCCCCTTCTTGCGATGGGTAAGAAGATGCGAAAACGGGTGTGGGACATTTAGTTGTCCCCCCCTTCCCAGTTCCCCCTTTTCCAATGTCCAGAATATCGTTCAAGCAGTCGGGGGGGGATCCCCTTCGGACTCCTCAGCCCACCTCCAGGGGCCCTCGGAGCCTCGAAATCCATCACCCGTGGCCTGCAAGATGCCCCAGATGTCTGCAAGGATGGCTTACGAAGGGCACCAGCACACCCGAACGGCTTCAAGAGCACCCCATATCGCCCCCGCACGGCCCACGACGCCTCCCTCAAGAGGTCCTGGAGAGAACCAACAAGAGGACGCCACGAGGCAAAATTCATTTGCTTTGCCGACTGGTCTTTGAAATTTTCACGCTCTCGCCTTTCCTGGCTTCTGCAAGCCTGCCTCAGGCGGTCCGTGAGGCACCCACAGACCAGCCCAGCATGGCCCAAGAAGACCCGCAGAGATCCGCGGGACGGCCCAAGAAAGCCCCACGACGACCCAAGAGCTCCCCGAGGCGTCAAAGAAGGCCCTCACGAGGGCTCGGAGAGCGGCCCAAGAGAGGCCCAAGAGGAGGAACTCG
>CAUYUJ010003378.1:0-7500 GCA_963575745.1 Prorocentrum cordatum | reverse complement strand
CGTCCAGGCAGCCCCGCCGCGGCGGCGGCGGGAGGAGGGCCGGCGGGGGAATGATGGGGCCCTGAGGACTGGGTCCCGAAGGACGAGAAACCTCTCCTCCTCCTCCTCCTCCTCCTCCTCCTCCTCCTCATCCTCCTCCTCCTCCTCCACCTCCTCCCCCCCAAGGACGAGGGGGCTCGAACATGACTACCTTCCAGACCACCCCAGCCTAACCCAAGATCTCAACTTCGGGTTGGAGGGGGCACGGGTTCCACATGTGTGTGCTTGCACTGTTCCCCGACCACCCCCCACTGGAAAATGGAGGGCAAGTTAAGGCCCTTCGGGTTGGGTTGGGGTGGTCTGGTGGGTGGTGAGAATAATGCAAAAATCCACCGTGCCTCACAGGAGCTCACGAAAGCGACGACAGTTTTGCGCAGGAGGAGGAGGAGGAGGAGGAGGAGGAGGAGGAGGAGGAGGAGGAGGAGGAGGGAGGAGGAGGAGGAGGAGTTCGCAACCACACAAGGATCAGCGAGACCTCGGCCGGGAGCACGCGTGCAGCCCTACTCCGCTGGACCTCCCGGGAGCCTAAGAATGTGGCAGCCGCTGCGCACATCGCGCAGCCTCCCAGGGAGCCGCGGGGTCTCGGCTGAACTCCGCTGGACCTCCCAGCCCACGAGAAAGTGGCGACACCTGCGCGCGTCGCTGCCTCCCAGGGAGCCGCGAAGTCTCGGCTGCGTGCGCGTGGCCCCCAACTCCACTGGACCTCCCAGGAGCCCACGAAAGTGGCGACACTTGCGCGCGTCGCAGCCACCCGAGGTCTAGGCTGCGTGCGCGTGACCCCCCACGCTGCTGGACCTCCAAGGAGTCCAAGAAAGTGGCGACAATTGCGCACATCGTCTCCCAGGGAGCCGCGAGGTCTCGGATGAATGCGCGTGGCCCCCCACTCCGCTGGACCTCCCAGGAGCCCACGAAAGTGGCGACAATTGCGCACTTCGCAGCCGTCCAGGGAGCAGCGCAAGAGGCAGGAGGAGGGAGGAGGAGGAGGAGGAGAGGAGGACTGAGGAGTGGAGACCACGGTGCTCTATATTCAAAACGAGAACTCAACACAGAAGGGCCTCGAAAAAACGAAAGACCCGAGACGTACCCAACCCCTTCTCCACGCGGGGCCACCATCTGTACGAACGCTCCATTCGGAAGAACACATCGCCAGATATGCACATTCAGGGCGGCCCTCATCTCCACACGAGCCATCGGAAGGGACGACAATGGCGCACGCCGCAACCTCCCAGGGATCAGCGAGGCCTCGGCTGGATGCGGGTGGCCCCTGACTCCGCTGGACCTCCTAGGAGCCCAAGGAAGCGGCGACAGCTGCGCGCATCGCAGCCACCCAAAGATCTGCGAGGTCTCGGGTAGTCCGCTGCTCCGCCGTGCCTCCCAGAAACCCAAGAAAGAAAGTGGCGATGGCTGTGCACATCGCAGCCACCCAGGGAGCCGCGAGTTCTCGGGTACTCCGCTCCTCCGCCGGGCCTCCCAGAAGCCCAAAAAGAAAGTGGCGACGGCTGCGCACTTCGCAGCCTCCCGGGGGGCTGCGAGGTCTCGGGCACGCCCCTACTCTGCCGTGCCTCCCAGGAGCCCACGAGAGTGGCGACGGCTGCGCGCACTTCGCAGCCACCCCGGGGAGCTGCCAGGCCTCGGGTTTCCCCATGCTCCGCCAGGCCTCCCAGGAGCCCACGGAAGCGGCGGCGGCGGCGCCCTTCGCAGCCTTCCCCAGGAGCAGCGCAGGAGAGGGCCAGAGGACGGAGGAGGGAGGCGGGGGGAGCTGTGCGACCGCAGTGCTCAGAGGCCTCCCAGATGTGGGGTCCGAGCAGATGGGGTCGAAGGATCGCGGCGCATCGCCGATGCATCGCCAATGCAGCGTCGACGTCGGCGCGGGGAAGCACGGGCTCCACACCGAGCCGAAGCGTCGATGCGTCGGCGACGCGGCGCGATCCTCCGACCCCATCTACTCCGACCCCATCTCTGGGAGAGGGAGACCTAGAGGGAGGGAGGAGGGGAAGGTGGGAGGGAGGAGGGAGGGGAGGGAGGGAGGGAGGGAGGGGGGAGGGGAGGAGGGGAAGGAGGGGAGGGGAGGAGGGGAGGGAAGCCTGAAGAGTGCTCCCTTCAGGACGAGAAGCCGGGAAAAGGGCAGGGCCCGGGACGCCAGAGCGCCCCGAGACCCCGGGAGCCTCTCGAGCCGGTCCGCCCTCCTCCCCGCGGCCTGGAGCCCTCGAGGGGCGCCTCCCCGCCCCTGCGGGCCCCGCCCCCGGGCGGGCCCCGCGCCTCGCTTGGGGGACGCCCGAGAGGGGTACGGACAGGCCTCGGAAAAAAATAGCGAACACTCATGCCACATTCTTCTGTGAACGCCTCCCCCCCCCTCCCCCCCCAATGTTCAAAGCTGGCGCCGGGTCTGATGGGCTGCACCTCGACCGCAGTCTCCCCCCCCCGCGTGCCAGCTTTGAGTCTGGGGGGCAGGGGGGGTGCTCACTGATTGCTTCCCTCTGCCGGACCGCAGGGGGCGCGGGGCCCCGCAGCGCAGGCTATCCAGAGCCGGCGGCGGCCGCTGCTTTTTGGGGCGGGCGGCGGCGTCGCGTCTTCCGCGGGCCGGGCGCCCGCGGCGGCGTGGGCACGGCGGGCCCCGCTCAAAAAAGGAGCAGGAGCTGCTGCTGGGCATCGTGCCGCATCGCCAATGCATCGGCGATGCGTCGCCGACGTCGGCGACGCGTCGGCGATGTCGGCGTCGAGAGAATCGGGCTCCGCATCGAGCCGCATCGCCGATGCAGCAGCACTGCGGCGCGATCCTCCTCCGACCCCACCTTGGACCAGAAACAAGACGACACCACCCCACCTGCGGCACGACAGCGTTGGAATTTCTCAAGCACCTGCCCCGCGCGGCCCCGGCTCGTCCTCGCGAAGACCCCGCCGTGGCGTGGGGAAGCCACCACGCCACGCCGGCGCCGAACGCCATCTGGGCGGCCTCTGAACCGTTCCCATCGCCCCGACCCTCGGAGTTGAGCAGGGACCGACCGTCCCGGCATTCCTATAGTCCTACCACGAAATGTTCTTAGAACCCCAAAATGTTCTAAGATCAAAAACCAGGTTCTTAGAACATAAGCCCGATGTGTTAAAACAAGACAGACCCTGCCAGAAATGCTCTAAGAACATTTCGTGCATACCGCAAAAGGTTCTTAGAACATTGTTTGGTGGGGCTATAGGCGACCCGGGACGCTCCGCCACTGCTTGGTCGGAGGCCCCACCTTTCCGCCGCCGAGCGGGGGCGCACCGCGGCCGGCAGCTGCCGCGGTGGGGGCCGCACCTCCAGGGCCTCCGGGCCGCCGGCCACGAGCAGGGGCGAGCGCGAGCCCCCGCGCCGCAGGGCGCCCCCGCCGCCCCGGGCGCCGTCGGCGTCCTCCAGCCGCCGCGGCGATGCCGACGACGACGACGACGACGACGACGACGACGACGACGACGACGACGACGACGACGACGACGACGACGACGACGGTCCTCCGAGAGCCCGCTCGAGGTCCTCGAGCGGGCTCGCGCCCGCGGCTCCCGCGCGGCGCCGGCGCCGCGCGGGGGGGCCGGCGCCATGCTCGAGCCCCCCGGGCAGGGGGGCAGCGGGGCCCGAGCCGAGCGGCTGCGGGGACGGAAGGGGAGGGGGAAAAACGAGCGAGGAGGGCGGAGCGGGAAGCGACGGGCGCAGAGGGGGAAGGGAGACGACGGGCTCGGACAGGGGGGGGGTGGCGCGGGGCATCTCCGGCAAAGAGACCCGTCGTGAAGAGCAGCCGGCTGGGGGCGATGGCGCCAACGAGCCTGCGAAGCTCATGGGGAGGACGTCTGGGAGTACCGAGCTGGGCTGCTGGGGCGTTCGTGGCACAGGGGGGGGGGCAGTGAGCTGGGAGTGCCGAGTTGGGCTGCTCGGGGGGTCGTGGCGCTCGGGGGCAGTGAGAGGCGCTCCGGGACAGAGCAAGAACGAAGAAGCCACGGAGGCGGATGACACGGGTAGGATGAGCGAGGAGGGCCTCGGAAGGAGCAGAGCGATACCTCGGGAGGAGACAAAGGGGAAAGGGACGAAATCTCTCTGCATGGGAGCCCGAGCAGCTGCAGAGACGGGCCACGGGGCGAGGCCTTCGAGAGAGAAGCTGCGGTCGCCGCGCTGCAGCGAGGAGCGCCGAGTGCGGAGCGAAGGATATCTGTCCGACCACGGCGAGCCGCGGCCCCGAGGAGGCCTCTGACCTGGACGGGAGGAGGAGGAGGAGGAGGAGGAGGAGGAGGAGGAGGAGGAGGAGGAGCCCAGGACACGGTGCCTGCAGGCGGACCTGGGCCTCGCCACCGCTCGGACGTCCATGCCCTGTGCTTCTGTTGCTCGGCCTCGCGCGGGGGGGCTTTCTCGCGAAATGATCCAGGGGGCTCCTCGATGGCCCTCGCCGAAGGAAACGCGCACACGTCCAAGCGATGCCAAGAGGGCCAGCAGCACCTCCCTCGAGAACGAGACGGCCCTCCGTCGGCCAGGACTGGCAGGGCATCCCGGGGGGGGGTCCTCTCCGGGAGCAGCGGGAGCAGCCAGCAGGCACGGCAGAGCTCCGGGGCGCCCTCCCCGACCCGACCTCGCTCTCAGACCTTGGCCCGGCTGCACTTCCGCGTCTTGACTGCAGGGGAAAAGGGCAGCAAGGAGGGCGCAGTGCTACGGGAGAAGGGCAGCAAGGAGGGCGCAGTGATACGACGGGGGATGAAGAAACGACGGAGCCAGGCCTCGGCTGTGCAGTGCCTCGCATCGCTCACGCTGTGGCACGTGCATCCCTGCTTGCTCTCGTTCGCCGCAAGCTTCTGCTTCGCCCTCGCCCTCCCTCCGATGCGCCTCGCTCCGCCTCCAGGTCTCGACCGCATGCTCGTTCGAAACGTTCGATGCGGCCACAGATTCCCTCACTCTCCGAGTTCTCGCTGCGCTTCCGTGTCTACAGTCGGGGCGTTGACCTAAGGAACCCTAAATAAGGAACGAGGCCCCTCTTTTCCATGAGTTAAACTTCGATTTCCGATCGAAAACATAAGGAAAACCTGAGGCAAGCTGCGAAACACTTAAGGAACGCGGAGCCCCTCCCAACCAAAAGGGTTCCTTCTTACGGGCCCCGACTGTATACTTGGCAGGGCGCCCCAGGGGGGAAGGCAACCGGGGGCGGCCTTCTCGGAAGACTCGGTAGGCCTCCGACCTTCTGAGCAGCCTCCTATGAAGGGGCCCTGGGACACACACACACACACACACACACACACACAAACAATACTAATAAATGTACACAAATAAAAATGTTCCCCATATTTTCCAATGTTTTCTGTGTTTCTGTCTTCCCCCCCCCCCACTTCCCATATTTTCCCATATTTTCTGAGGAATTGACGATTTATTGTGTCTGTGTGTTTCTTTCCCTCCTGATCCTGAGCCTGCTCCGAAGCCCCGCCGTCGTCTGAGAAAGCCGGCCCTCTCTCACCTCCCCCCTCTGCGCGCCGCTGATCTACTGTTATGTCGGGCGTGCCCCCTACAGGGGGATTTCCGAAGACAAATGAAAAATACCCCAAACATGCCCCAAAAAGGTCAAAACATATTCAAAAAATAGTCCCCAGACTATTTTTGGATTATGTTTGGACCATTTTTGGTGTATTTTTGTTTTTCGTCGAAAATCCCCCTGTAGGGGGACACGCCCGACTTAAATCTACTGTGCCGGTGCACGTTCACGTTCCGCACGCTCCAATCGGTCTTCAGCCGTTCCCCTTTCTCCCGCATCCCTCCACAGGCCTCGGACGAAAGCGCAGGCAGTGCTTGCCATTGTGACTCGCCCGCGGAGCATGGGTCGAAGCAAGGCATCCGCCGGAGGGAGACGGGGGGAGGAGGAGGAGGAGGAGGAGGAGGAGGAGGAGGAGGAGGAGGAGGAGGAGGAGGAGGAGGAGGAGGAGTAGGAGGGGAGAAGGAGGAGGAGGAGGAGGAGGAGGAGGAGGTACATGGCATGGAAGAGCTGGAACAGCAAGGAAAGGGCAGTAGAGAGAAAGAGAGAAAGAGAGAGAGAGAGAGAGGCACCGCCTCGACCCACCTCACTTGTAATTCGAATGCCCCCTGCCCCAGCTTGCTCGTGTGGCGAAGATCTCCCCGTCTCCTGCCGAGGCGTCGCCCCGATCCCCACCTGCAGTCGGACCTCCCCCTCTTCTTTGGACGCCCGAAATGGGTACCGAAAGAATGGGTACAATGCCCAACAGCAAATGTTGTCCCAAACCAACAGCGGCCGCTGTTGGGCAGGCGGCCTCCTGTCTCGAATGGACACAGGCCGCGGCGGCGTGGACAGCGAACCCTGTTCAGAATGAACAAGATCCACTGTTGGGCATTGTACCCATTCTTTCAGTACCCATTTCGTGCGTGCAGATCTTCCGTCCCGTCTGCGTCTGGCAAGTTCCGCCCGCACCCCTCAGAAGCCTCACTCCGTCCTTCCGCCCCTCCCTAGCGGCGAAGGGAGGCACAGTGCTCGGCTGCAGGTGACTCCTACCGCCTTGACGCAGGTCACGCCTCTCTCGGCCGAGAGGCCGCCCGGCTGCATGCGGCGCCCACTGGCGATCGAGAAGACTTCGGAGCGGTCGAAAAGTCGAAACTCCAGTCTGCCGAGGAGGAGGAGGAGCGAGGTGAAGGGAGAAGGGAAGGAAGGAGGAAGAAATCGTGGTCGTCGTCGTCGTGGTCGTCGTCGTCCTCCTCCGCCTCCTCCTCCTCCTCCTCCTCGTCCTCCTCCTCCTGGTCCTCCACCTCCCCCTCCTTTCTCCACCCCTTGTCCGTATGACTAACTCATTCCTGTCGTACCCCGAGGCGTGTAAGTAGGGCGGGCCAGGCGCATGATCCGCAAATTTCACGGATGGAGAGCGGGCCGTTTCCAAAATGCGGCTCTCGCCTTAACGCCACGCACCTTCGTCTTAAAAGTTCGCAAGAGCTTCAAAGATGTACGGCGGCTCCTTTTCAAAATGTCGCTCTCGCCCAAGCGCCGCGCACATTCGTCTTTAGAGTGTGCAGCTCAAGGATTCTGATGGTTGACGTCCCAGAAGCGGTGTTTTGATCCGACGCAGGTCTGTCAGAGCGCAACCGTCACCTTGATTCGCGGTGTTGAAGTCCAGGAATGGTGTTCTGGCACGACTCAAGATCGTCAGGCCGCAATGGTGGCGTCGACGTCCCAAGAATGGTGTTTAGGCACGGTTCAGGATGTTCCGACAGCTGTCTTCCAACGAGGCACCTCCCTCCGTGAACACAAATGCGTGTAGGGACTTGAGAACGGAGGGCTTATTGCAACATCTTTGATGAGTCTTGGCACTACACGTCCTCGACGGGCCAGCCTCGGAGCCGGGCCCAGAGGCGGGCCGGCACCGGCCCGCACAGGGGCGGCGCCAGCAGACCACCCTGCAGCAGGAGGGTTTCTCCGAAGGGCTTAGGCGACCCCTCCTCCTCCTCCTCCTCCTCCTCCT
>CAUYUJ010003377.1:0-79687 GCA_963575745.1 Prorocentrum cordatum | reverse complement strand
GACCCCACCCCAGCACGACCACACCCCAGAACGACCACACCCCAGCAGGACCCCACCACAGCACGACCCCACCCCAGAACGACCACACCCCAGCAGGACCCCACCACAGCACGACCTCACCACAGCACGACCACACCCCAGCACGACCACGCCCCAGCACGACCACGCCCCAGCACGACCACGCCCCAGCACGACCACGCCCCAGCACGACCACCCCCCCAGCACGACCACACCCCCCAGCACGACCACCCCCCAGCACGACCACACCCCAGCACGAACACTCCCCAGCACGACCACACCGCCTTGGTTGAGTGGTTGCCTGTCGTCGTGGAATGTTTCGTGGGGTGTCTCGTGGAATGTTTCGCGGGGTGTCTCGTGGAATGTTTCGTGAGGTGTCTCGTGGAATGTTTCGTGAGGTGTCTCGTGGGATGTTTCGTGAAGTGTCTCGTGGGATGTTTCGTGAGGTGTTGCCCAGTTGGGTATCGTGAAAACGTGTCCATGCTCCACATGTCTATAATTATCCCTTTCCGGGTTCGTGGGTCCATCATGTTTTATGATTTCCTTGAATTGTGGCAGGATGTCTCGAACGAAATGTGTTTTTTTATATAATTTGCTGAGGATGTCTCGAGCGAAGCGCTGGTTGTGCAAAATTTGATGATGTCTTGGCGGGGACCTCGTGGGGGGCCCGAATTCAGAGGATGTCTCAGTCGAAATGCTTGTTTTCACGTCCCGTTCGCAGGAATTCAGAGGATGTTTCGCGCAGGAATTTTGAGGATGTCTCGACTAATTCGTTTGTTTTGACAGGATTTCTTTTGATTTTGACAGGATGTCTCGAGCGAAACGCTTGTCCCCAAGCACGTTCCGTAGCGCGTCCCCTTGGCACGTCCCGCGGTGCGACCCCATGGCACGTCCCTTGGCACGTCGCTTGGCGCGTCCATTGAGACGTTCCGCGTCGCGTCCTCCTGGCATGTCCCCTTGTCCATTAGCTCTGGGGCAGCTACTATGTGGTCAGGCAGCTCGAGCTTAAGATCCAGATCAGTTCGGTCAGGACTCGGATGCAAAGGAGGACTCGATCCACGACGCTATAGAGCACAATCGCGGCATGGCACATCGCAATTCAGCACGGTGCAGCACAGCACAGCCCTCGGCAGAGTACATCAAGATCGATGCACTCAGCATTGCAACTCGGCACGTTCCTTGGCACGTTCCGTGGGGCGTCCCTTGGCCTTGCCCCCTGGCACGTCGCGTGGCACGTCCCCTGGCACATCCCGTGGCACATCCATTGGCACGTTCCGTAGCGCGTCCCCTTGGCACGTCCCGCGGTGCGACCCCAATGGCACGTCCCCTGGCACGTCGCCTGGCGCATCCCTTGGGACGTTTCGCGGCGCGTCCTCCTGGCATGTTCCCCTGTCCATTAGCTCTGGGGCAGCTACTATGTGTTCAGGCAGCTCGAGCTTAAGATCCAGATCAGTTCGGTCAGGACTCGGATGCAAAGGAGGACTCGATCCACGACGCTATAGAGCACAATCGCGGCATGGCACATCGCAATTCAGCACGGTGCAGCACAGCACAGCCCTCGGCAGGGTACATCAATATCGATGCATTGAGCATTGCAACTCAGCACGTTCCTTGGCACGTTCCGTGGGGCGTCCCTTGGCGAGTCCCCTTGGCACGTCGCGTGGCGCGTCCCCTGGCACATCCCGTGGCACATCCATTGGCACGTTCCGTAGCGCGTCCCCTTGGCACGTCCCGCGGTGCGACCCCATGGCACGTCCCCTGGCACGTCGCCTGGCGCATCCCTTGGGACGTTTCGCGGCGCGTCCTCCTGGCATGTTCCCCTGTCCATTAGCTCTGGGGCAGCTACTATGTGTTCAGGCAGCTCGAGCTTAAGATCCAGATCAGTTCGGTCAGGACTCGGATGCAAAGGAGGACTCGATCCACGACGCTATAGAGCACAATCGCGGCATGGCACATCGCAATTCAGCACGGCGCAGCACAGCACAGATTTCGGCACGGTACATCAAGATCGATACACTCAGCATTGCATTTGCCCATCACCCAATCAGGTGTCTTTGAAAACGCTGCCATATAACAGTTCTATATTCCTTTCCATGTTCGTGGGTCGATCATGTTCACAACAGATGTCTGCGCCTTGCTTTTCAGGCCCCGGGGCCCTCACAGATCGATCCGGCTCGAAAAAGGATACAGGACAGAATGGATTTTACGGCTCTGGTCGTGATTGATCCGGATTTTGCAGCGTTTTGGCAACGTCAGATCTCAGGGGAGGTGGTGAGGCTTCGGGTTGCGCGCAGACAGCCCCCCGGGTAGTCTCGGCTGGCCTCAACAGCCTCCCCAGGTAGCCCCAGCTCGACAGGCCCCCCGAGTCTTGAGTGGTCCGGGCCAGTCTCAGCACCCTGGCGCCGCCTCTGGCGGCGCCCCTGGGGCGATCCGAGCCCCAGGGTTGAGGTGTTCAGACCGCCCTGGACAACTCGCGGGGCCTGTAGAGACCAGCTGGGACTCCTGAGGGGGCCTGTTGAGGCCAGCTGGGACTACCTGGGGGGCTGTCTGTGCGCAGTGCGAAGCCTTACCAAGGGGAGGGGGGCGAACAAGAAAAGGCCGGGGCCCCAGACTCGGAGGTTGATAGAACCCCCGCCCTGCGAAGTCGATTCGCGAATTGCCCTTGCCGTGGCGAAGCGTAAGACTCGAATTTCTTGGCACGCGGGTTTGCCGCCGCTTCCTGACGGTCCTGGCATCCCGGCTGGCGGCCCACGAGTCCACGGGAAGCCCGCGTCGCATTCCAGACCAGGCCACGCCGTTGTTCAAATAGTTTGTCTGTCGACCCCGTCAGGGCACCACCGAGTGCCCCAGACTCGAGTTTGCTCTGGCGACCCCGTCAGGCACCACCGAGTGCCGCAGACCCGAGGCTCACGTCTCCGCGACCTCTGTCGGCTGCCGAGAAGTCGCTTCGGCCGCAGTCTCTGCGGGCCTGCGCCCGCCGGGGTAGTCAAGAGGGGAACATGCTCAGGGGGAGCGGCAACGGGGACCATTCATCGCCGACGGGGACCCGATAGATCTATCGTTCAGTCGGGCCTGTCCTTCTACAGGGGGAATCTTCCCAATTAGTCAAAACATAGTCTCGGACGATTTTTGTTATTATGATTGAGGATTGTTTTGGTATTGTTTGGGGTAGTTCATATTTTTCATCCAAAATCTGCTTGTAGGGAGACATGCCCGACCTAAATCGATCGGCGATGTATCGCCGATTCCAGGTCCATGCTCCCCGCCCCTGGGCCAGTCCCCCCCACCTCGCGATCCCCCTCGGAGAAGGAGCAATGGGGGGGGAGGGTCGAAGAGTCGAGATCCTTGGTGGGTGGAAGCCTCTGCATGGAGGCGTCGGAGGGCTCCAGGGTCCTCTGGAGACCTCCAGGGGAGACTGGGCGCAACGACGACAACGGCCACGACCACCGCACCCACGGCGACCACGACCGACGACTACGAAAAGGACGAAAACAAACAACGGCGACGACGACGAAAACGACGACGACGACGACGACGACGACGACGACGACGACGACGACGACGACCTGCGGTGGCGAGTGACACGTGGCCCGTCGGCGGCGAGCGGCCGCTGCGGCCCCCCCCCCCCAGGAGGGCGCACGACGTGCAGGCCGCGGCCCCCGCGGCCGCCTCGCTGCAGGCGGCGCTCCTCGCGCTGGAGGAGGCCCAGCCTCGCGGCGCCCTTCGGCTCGCGCCCGTGGCGCCACCGCCGCCGCCGCTCGGCAGCACGCAAGAGTAACCTATTTCGCGGGGGTGACCTCTGGTGCGGGCACAGCGGGTCCCAGGCCCCCAGATGGCTGAGCGCGGTGTCACAGCAGCGGCTTGCGCGGCTCGGGTCGGACTCCCGCCCCGCCCCGGTCCTGGAAGTCGCGCGCCGAAGGCCTCTCTTGCTTGGGGCCGCTCTCGCATGTACGCATGCATATGTAGCCGAGCGGCGCCGCCGTCGCCGCGCGGGCGCCACCGATCGCTGGTCGCAGACTCCGTCGCGCGGTGAAAAGTCACCGGGGGCATTCTGCAGTTTTCTGTCTCTGCAGGGGGCCCCTGCTTGGCTCCGGGGCCGTCGCCAGACAGCCCAGGATCACAAGCCGGTGCGGGGGAAGTGGCTCCGACCTCCGAGGTCCACCTTGTGAGCAAAAATCACGACGTCGTCGGGCGTGGTTAGGACGAGGATCAATCCTTTCCAGAGCGTTCCAGAACGCTTTCAGAGCATTTCCGCACGCTCTGAGAAGGCCTCGGCGCCCGATGCTTCCTCCAGAGCTGCCAGATCTCAGCGATTCTCGATTTATCCGAACCCGGTTTTACCCTCGTCCTAGCTTCGTCTTACGTCGGGGGTCTGGACTCTCGCCGCCGCCGATTGCCGCCGGTCGCCGTGAGCTGGGCCGCACGTGAGAACAGCCCTTCTCCGGGGTGGCCGCCGATGCGGGCTCACTGGGCCGCAGGGAGAACCGAACGCGGTGCGATGGCAGCGGCCCGCGTGCCCTGGCTCTGCTCCCCCCCCCGCACCCTCCCAGAGCCGCGCGCCACAGCGCACTCTTGCCCTGAGATCCGATGTCGTGATTTTTCAATGCGGGGTCTCCGGAAGTCTCGACCCATTCCCCAGAACCTGTTTTTTCATCCTGCGTTGTTTTTCCCGGAAAGGGCCTGGGCCCAGGGTTCTCTTTTAGATGGTCTTTCCCCCGGTTTTTTCTTGAAGGGGGCCGGCGGAATTCTTGCGCGATAAATTACGAGGTCGAAGGGGGCCGGCGGATTTCAAATGTGAGGGCGAAGGCAATTTTTCGCCACCCCTCACGCAGATCGTGCTCTTGGAATTGTACTGCCTTTAAGGAAACCTCGGTATTTTTCAGGTGAAGTCAACTTTTTTCCGACATCGACTTTAAACGATAAAAACACGAGGTAAACGCGTTCGCTCGATAAATAACGAGGTACCGCGGCCTCCGGAACGGCGCTGGGAACTGAGTTTTGGATTCTTGAAGTTGCATAAGTTCGGAAATAGCATAAATCCCCTGTGTTTTTTTTACCCTGACCCCGCCGATCTGCGTGAGGTGTGGCACGGAATACCAGAAATGTATCAAATCTCTGTGTTTTTGGACCCTGACCCCGCCGATCTGCGTGAGGGGTGGCACGGAATTTCAAAAATGTAGCAAATCCTTTGTGTTTTCGGACCCTGACCCCGCCGACCTGCGTGAGGGGTGGCACCGAATTTCAGAAATGTCGCAAGTCCCATGTGTTTTTGGACCCTGACCCCGCCGATCTGCGTGAGGGTTGGCGCGGAATTCTAGAAATGTGGCAAATCCCCTGTGTTTTCGGACCCTGACCCCGCCGACCTGCGTGAGGGGTGGCACCGTTTTCTCAGAAATGTGGCAAGTCCCATGTGTTTTCGGACCTTGACTTCGCCCAGGAGGGCCCAGGAGGCTCCAGGAGGGCCCAGGAGAGCCCAGGAGGGCCCAGGAGGACCCAGGAAGCTCCAAGAGGCTAGGGGGCCCAAGGAGGGCCCAGGAGAAGCTCCAGGAGGCTCCAGGAGAGCCCAGGAGGGCCCAAGAGGTCCAAGGAAGACCCAGGAGGGCCCAGGAGCCCTTACGAGGGATCGTGGCCCTGGGAGCGCTGACGTAGCGTAATTTACGAGGGATCGTGGCCCTGGGAGCGCGGGTGTAGTGTAATTCGCAGAATCCTCGACAAATAACAGAGTCTGGAGCCCCGACCGCGACGCGGAAAAGCGCCCCGCGCGCAGGAATCCCGAGGATGTCTCGCGCGTGCCGCGTCCCGCGTGCAGGAATTTCGAGGATGTCTCGACTAATTCGCTTGTTTTGCTAGGGTTTCTTAGAATTTTGGAAGGATGTCTCGAGCGAAACGCTTTTTCCCGGAAAGGGCATGGGCCCAGGGTTCTCTTTTAGATGGTCTTCCCCACGGTTTTTACTTGAAGGGGGCCGGCGGAATTCTTGTGGATAACTTACGAGGTCGAAGGGGGCCGGCGGATTTCAACTGTGAGGACGAAGGCCATTTTTCGCCACCCCTCACGCAGATCGTGCTCTTGGAATTTTACTGCCTTTAAGGAAACCTCGATATTTTTCAAGTGAAGTCAACTTTTTTCCGACATCGACTTGAAACGATAAAAACACGAGGTAAACGCGTTCGCTCGATAAATAACTAGGTGCCGCGGCCTCCGGAACGGCGCTGGGAACGGAGTTTTGGATTCTTGAAGTTGCATAAGTTCGGAAATAGCAGAAATCCCTGGTGATTTTGACCCTGACCTCGCCGATCTGCGTGAGGTGTGGCACGGAATACCAGAAATGTATCAAATCCCGTGTGTTTTTGGACCCTGACCCTGCCGATCTGCGTGAGGGGTGGCGCGGAATTCCAGAAATGTGGCAAATCCCTTATGTTTTTGGACCCTGACCCCGCCGATCTGCGTGAGGGGTGGCACGGAATTCCAGAAATGTGGCAAATCCCCTGTGTTTTCGGACCCTGACCCCGCCGACCTGCGTGAGGGGTGGCACCGAATTTCAGAAATGTGGCAAGTCCCATGTGTTTTCGGACCTTGACTTCGCCCAGGAGGGCCCAGGAGGCTCCAGGAGAGCCCAGGAGAGCCCAGGAGGGCCCAGGAGAGCCCAGGAGGGCCCAGGAGGACCCAGGAGGCTCCAAGAGGCACCAGGGGGCCCAAGGAGGGCCCAGGAGAAGCTCCAGGAGGCTCCAGGAGAGCCCAGGAGGGCCCAAGAGGTCCAAGGAAGACCCAGGAGGGCCCAGGAGCCCTTACGAGGGATCGTGGCCCTGGGAGCGCTGACGTAGCGTAATTTACGAGGGATCGTGGCCCTGGGAGCGCGGGTGTAGTGTAATTTCCCGGACAGGGCGTTTGCCTAGGGTTCTCTTTTAGCCGTTTGCCCCCGGAATCGACGGGAAGAGGGCCGGCGGAATTATTCTGCGATGAATTACGCGCGGGAAGAGGGCCGGCGGAATTATTTTTGAGGATGTCCCTAGCGAAACGCTTGTTTTTCAGAATCTGTTGAGGATGTCTCGAGCGAAACGCTGGTTTTGCAGAGTTGGGGATGTCTCGAGCGAAACGCTTGTTTTCAGAATTTGTTGAGGATGTCTCGAGCGAAACGCTGGTTTTGCAGAGCCGACCGCGACCCGGAAAAGCGCCCCGCGGGGAGGAATTCAGATGATGTTTCGCGCGTGCCGCGTCCCGCGCGCAGGAATTTCGAGGATGTCTCGACTAATTCGTTTGTTTTGCTAGGATGTCCTTGAATTTAGACAGTATGTCTAGAGCGAAACGCTTGTTTTTCATAATTGGTTGAGGATGTTTCAAGCGAAACGCTGGTTTTGCAGAGTTGGGGTATCTAACATGGCGTCGGGCCCAACTCCGAATTATGAGGAAACGCATGGAGAGTTGAAAAGCACTACCCAAACACTGTCCCAATACAGAACAGTCCTGGTCTCTTGCTCTGAACATGGGGTTGCGCTTTTGGGGCCTCTCCAGGGAAGACGTTGCAAGGATGTCTCGAGCGGGAGCGCGAATTCAGCGTATCCAGGTCACGCAGGGGGGTATCTAACATGGCTGTCCCGAGCTGGAACCACGTGTTTTTTCATGCTCAGGCCACCCAAGGAGATCTTTAACATGATTGTCCCGAGCTGGAACCACGTGTTGTTGCGTGTCCAGGCCACCAACACGACGCTTGTCCCCAGCACGTTCTGTAGCGCGTCCCCTTGGCACGTCCCGCTGTGCGTCCCCGTGGCACGTCCCCTGGCACGTCGCCTGGCGCGTCCCTTGGAACGTTCCGCGGCGCGTCGTCCTGGCATGTTTCCTTGTCAAATCAGCTCTGGGGCAGCTACAATGTGGACTATGTGCTCAGGCAGCTCGAGCTTAAGATCCAGATAAGTTCGGTCAGGACTCGGATGCAACGGAGGACTCGATCTACAACACTATATAGAGCACAATCGCGGCACGGCACATCGTAGTTCAGCACGGCGCAGCACTGCATAGCTTTCGGCACGGTACATCAAGATCGATACACTCACTCAGCGTTGTAACCTGGCACGTTCCTTGGCACGCTCCGTGGCGCGTCCTGTGGCGAGTCCCCCTGGCACGTCGCGCGACGCGTCCCCTGGCACCTCCCGTGGCACGTCCATTGGCACGTTCCGTAGCGCGTCCCCTCGGCACGTCCCGCGATGCGACCCCCTGGCACGTCCCCTGGCACGTCGCCTGGCGCGTCCCTTGGGACGTTCCGCGGCGCGTCCTCCTGGCATGTTCCCTTGTCAATCAGCTCTGGGGCAGCTACTAGTTACGTGCTCAGTCAGCTCGAGTTTAAGATCCAGATCAGTTCGGTCAGGACTCGGATGCAAAGGAGGACTCGATCCACGAGGCTATAGAGCACAATCGCGGCATGGCACATCGCAATTCAGCACGGCGCAGCACAGCACAGATTTCGGCACGGTACATCAAGATCGATACATTCCGCATTGCAATTTGGCACGTTCCGTGGGGCGTCCTTTGGCGGGGCCCCCTGGCACGTCGCGTGGCACATCCATTGGCACGTTCCGTAGCGCGTCCCTTTGGCACGTCCTACGGTGCGACCCCGTGGCACGTCCCCTGGCACGTCGCCTGGCGCGTCCCTTGGGACGTTTCGCGGCGCGTCCTCCTGGCATGTCCCCCTGTCAATTAGCTTTGGGGCAGCTACTATGTGTTCAGTCAGCTCGAGCTTCAGATCCAGATCAGTTCGGTCAGGACTCGGATGCAAAGGAAGACTCGATCCACGACGCTATAGAGCACAACCGCGGCATGGCACATCGCAATTCAGCACGGTGCAGCACAGCACAGCCTTCGGCACGGTACACCAAGATCGATACAATCAGCATTGCCTTTGCCCGTCACCCAATCAGGTGTCTTTGAAAACGTTGCCATGCGTTACATTTCTATATTCCTTTCCGGGTTCGTGGGTCGATCATGTTTGGCCCGGCGAGAGCCCCTAGGGGCCGAACTTTGCGAACAACCTCCGTCTTGATTTGTTCAATGCATTGGATCTCTGGGTGCCCGTCCCTCTTGCGTTGTGGCCACCGATCGCCGCTGCCGATCGCCGCCGCTGCCGTCGCCGCGGACGCCCGCCCGGCAGCGTCGGGCGGCGCCGCCGGTGCGGCCGCCCGGCACTGCGGCGGCGGCAGCGGCGCTCGCTCGGCCTGCAGCACCTCGGCCTGACCCTCCGCGTGCTCCCGGTGCGCGCGGGACGAGCGATGCATGCTCGGCCGCGGCGGCACGGCCCGGCGCTCCACGGCGCGGCCCCGGCGAGCAGAGGAGCGAGCTCGCCAGCGTGGCGCCCGCGCCCCCCCCCCCCTTCTTCCCCCCCCGCCTCGGGGCGCGGCGCCGGCGCCCCAGCGCTGTCCAAGGGGGGCGGCCCGCCCGAGGGCGCGGCGAACCGCTGGGAGCGCAGAGGGCCAGCAGCGCCCACACCGCTGGCGCTCTCCGCCCTGGCCGTGGCGGGCCCCCTCGCGAGGTGGCTGCTGATGCCAGCGTGCCACTACATGTTCACGGAGGGCTGGCCTTGGCGGCCTGGTGCGTCTGGGCGCGAGCGGACGCCTTGAGGACGGCTCGCTCCTGCTGGCCATCCCAGGGCCCGCGTGCGGCTACAGAAGTACCGCGGAGTGGCAGTGCTCTGTCATTTCGGGCGCGACTTACGTGACCTGTTACGCCACCGTCTTCGTGCAGTGGCGACTGATGGCCCTGAGGCTCCACGCGCTGGGGCGGCCCTGCCTCGCCGCGGCGGCGAGGGCGGCCCTCCGCCTGGGCGAGGCCTGCGCAGCGGGCTCTCGGGATGGCCGTCGGGGCCAGCTTGGGGGCTGGCCTCCTCCCAGTGACAACAAATCGGCTTCGGCCAGTTCCACGGCTGCCAGGGCGCCAGGTTTGGCTGCGCGGCGTGGGTGCGGCGTGGGTGCTCCTGGCCGGCGCGGCGCGCGCCTGCTGCTCTGGAGGCGCGGAGGGCGGCCTTGGCGGCCTGGTGGGTGGGCGCCGCGGGCGCCCTGTCGCTGGTGTCCCTGGCCTTCTCGCACGCACAGACTGGCCTCTCAACCCTCGCAGACTCTAGCGGGCTCCACTGCCTCCGCTTGGGCGCTCGGTGATGCCGTGAGCTGCTTGTCCGCGGCGCTTCTCTGCGGGCTGTTGGGCTCCCCGGGGGGCGCAGCGCCGCCTGGCGCAGGAGGCCTTCGAGCGCATCAACTCCTGTGGCGAGGGGCAGCTGCAGGCCTTCTACCTCAAGTACCTGGACTACCTTGAGGCGGCGCGGGTTCCGTTTCTCCGCACGGACAATTTCGGAAGGGGCGTTGTCCAAGAAAACCCTCCATTTGGCGGAATTTCCTGTCATCGTTTTGCCACTGGACGACGAGGCCGTTGCTGGTACGGAATATTTTTCTCGAGGGTGGAGTTTCTTCGAATTCGCCCTCGCGATCAATTTCGACAGCGTTGCGGGCGCCGAGAACCATGCCCTTGTGGAGCAGATGCTCAAGAGAGCTGCCGAGTTACAAGGTGACACAGTGAATGGCTTCAATGGCGGATTCGAAGCGACGCGTTTTGTCCATACTGGGGACGAAACAGCGGTCCTGACTACTAAAGTTGTTTAAACAGACTTTGAACAAAAGGCAACGGGGTAGCTGTCACACATGTCCGCGATCGCCGCCATCGCCAGTATCCGCCATATCGGGCATCCTGGAGCGCCCCTTTGGCCCGCTTCCAGGCCATTATCATACAAGAACGTCTTCAAATAAATGGATGGGAAGCGCATGACACTTATGCTCACGCCGACGCTGCAACGCAGAAGCGCCGGGCTGCTGACCTCCATGCATGCTCAACTCCAGCAGAGAAGTCAGCTTTCTGCAGCCGCAGGTAGTACGTACGTACGAGTGCCCTGTGCGGACGACTTTTCGCAGGTAAGGTGCTTGGACGGCGTCCGAAGAGCACTGCAAATAATGCAGTGTTCACGCGATTCAGGGCTTGTGCACTCCAGGATGGTTCCTGGTCGGGACTCTCACCTTGATGCCTACAAAGTATGCGCAGTCCAAGCAGGAAATTGGCGTATATACCTTGGAAAGTTCAGACTTGAGCAAGTGCTGATGACATGGTCCGCTCCTCTGTCTCCCCCTGCCTCAGTTGCGAATGGGAGCAGCAACGCAGAGACCTTAGACGATTGCCTTTCGCTCGAGCTGCTTGCCTGAGAACGCTGCTGAATACAAAACGGACTTGCGCCTTCCTGTCAACCTCATCTCAGTTCGTTATTCGCACATTGTTCGTTCAAGCCACGATGCATCACCTACCAAGGAGCCCGCCTCAAGACAATGCGTAGATATACAAGTATGTAAGATGTACCGTTCGACATGTTTCTGAAAAAATGGTCTCATGTAACTTTTGAAGCCTGCTCTGATTCAATTGTATGGCATTCCGTTGTCACCCTCGAGGATGCGCATAGCTGCATGTAATGGAAAATTTGGCATCCTCGGGCAGCGGCGCCAGCGCGGCCGCACACCACCGCGGGACGGCAGCAGCGATCGCTCGGAAGTCCCAGAGCAGTCGGGTGGCCACGCGGTCGGGTGAGCCAGTGGGGGTGCGAGCATGACACGTGACGTGCAGCAGGATGCGTGGGCAGTGGCACAAGAGAAGAGAACACACAAACATCAGAGAGAGGGGGGGCCGAACGGTCTTACAGTCCTCCGTGGGTGCGTGGCTGTAGTGGGGTTCCGCGGTGCGGATTGTCGCTGTTGTTGCCGATGCTTTTAAGAATTCTCGGTTCTGAAGAATGATGAGTTTGATTCCCCCCTTCGGAGCTCATTGCATTGTTCAGTCGAAGTTCCCCCCCGCAAGGCTCGCACCTAGTGTTTTTTTTTCCTGAAGAGCAGTTTCCTATTCAAACTATGTTGTTGGGCTCCAGGCTCTAACAACAACAGTTCCCGCCTGATACGTCCTCGCAAGTTATTGGGGATCGCGGTCTCGCTCGAGATCCCATCACACTTTATTCCAGAATCGCGCTCTCGCCGAAGACTTCTTGAAGATTTACTAAGGCGCTGAGCTCTCGACGCCCAGGAGTCGCGTTCTCGCACGAGACTTCCTTACCATTTCTTCAGGACCCGTGCTCTCGCCTGAGGCTTTTTGCAATTTGCGAAATTTGCTTCAATGCCATGCCCGCCCGACCTGCCTGCGAGAGCCTGCCCGCCAGACCCGCCTGTTAGGGCCCGCCCGCCCGACTCCCTTACTGTTTCCCCCTCGCTTTCTCGTTCTCTTGTCCTTCCTTCCCCTCTTCCTCCAATGGTAAGGGCCGCGCCAACCACACGCTGCAGGCAAGGCAGCTATAACCCCCAAAGGGGTACGATCGAAGACCGAGGGGGCGGATATCGAGGGCTTGGTGTATACACGCATGCTGCATGACCCGCTGGCAACGAAGAGAAACCAGCCATAACATGAGTATCGTTGTTATTATTATTGTCAGTGTTCTTGTTACTATTATTGTTCGTGTTCGTGTTCTTGTTTTTGCTCTTGTCGTCGTCGTCTTCGGTGCGGGTGGGTCGCGGCGGGGGTTGGTAGGTCGCGGATGGGTCGCGGCGCGGGTGGGTCGCGGCGAGTGTGGGTCGCGGATGGGTCACGGCGTAGATGGATCGCAGCCCACTTGCGCCGCGACCCACCTGCGCCCCCCCCTTTCTTCTCCGCAACGGCGGGGGACTCGCTATTCTAATCCGAAGCTTCGAAATCGCCCATTTGGAAATCGACCAGGCCCGAGCCGCCAGGGAGAACTTGGAACGCGTTAGAAGCTACGAAAGAAGCAATGAGCAGAGAAGAAAAGACGAGATGAGGCAGGAGCAAACTGAGGAGGGAAACCAGGAGTGAAGCACACGCAACAGAACACGTCCGGGCCCGAACCGGCAGCGAGACCTTGAAATCGTTGGAAATGTCGTCGGACGACGCGGGTGACCGAAGAGAGGGGGCAGGAGAACGCGTAGCCATTTTGGCACAAGCCGCGATAAGGGCGAGCATAAAGCTTCTGGTCAGGTTTGCGCGTCCCCACCAGTTGTTCTGCACGCGATGACGTCCACCAATGAGCTCAAGGAGCTGAAGCAGAACATGTCGCCGATCGTCGCCTGCTGCTGCTACGAGCTGTCCTGCACTGCCAGCCAGGCCATGGACCCGCCGCTCATGGGCACCTTCAAGGCCTGCTGCTGCGCGGGATCCATCGCGCTCGAGTGCTGCTGCATCAGCTGCGAGCCCGACCCCTGCTGGTCCGAGGAGCGCGGCTGCTGCGAGATCGCGGCCAAGATGCTCTGCTGCTACACGGAGACGCAGTTCCCCCCCGGCAAGGACATCGGATGCGGCTGTTGCGGCGTTGCGTTCTGCCGCTCGAGCGACGACGCGCCTCCGGCCGAGGAGTAAGGGGCCCTGACTCGGGGCGCTTGTTATGGGCACGAATCGTTTGATGCGACGGTGTAATCTCGTTGGGTGCTTCCCCAGCAAGAGCAAGAGAGGGCTCGCAAAGACGAGCGGCTTGCAGTTGCTGTGCGGGTGTTGGCCTCTTCTGAACTCCTTGTCCGCAGCAAAGATGCCTGTCTGCGGGTTTAAAAAGAGAGCAGGAGAACGGTGGTGTTGAAATCACCGGTTGAATAATGGTATTGTCTTGGAACCGTTTCATGGTTTAGGCCTACGGTGGTGTCTGGCGGCAAGGGGACGATAGAGAAAACAAGGCGCGGTTCGGTTTCAGCGGTGCAAGAGTGCATCGGACATCGTGCTAACGTGTATTGCACGGAGGAGGCAGGGAGTGATGTTGGGCAGATTGATGGAGGACGAAACTCTAGAAATGAGAATGATTGGGGGGAGTACTTGGGACTATGTGGGCGTTCCACACTCGCCAACCGCCTTCACAAGCACAATAATTCGCGTTCTCTGGGGGGGGCCCAGGATCCCCAAGCCGTGCGGCGGCAGGCCGTGCCGTGAGGCCTCCTTAGGGGCCTGAAGCGACCTCATGACCCGTCGCCGCACCGCTGCGAGACCCCCCCGACCGCCGTCATCGACGCTGCCGTCGCCGCCGTTCCCGCCACCGCTGCCGCCGCCGCCGTTGCCGCGCCCTCCGTTGCCGTCGCCGTCGCCATGGTGGACCGCTGCCGTCGTGGACCAGCGCTGCCGTCGACCGCCGCCGCCGCCGCCGTCGCCGTTGCCGTCGCCGTCGCTCACGTCGTGGTCGATGTGAGGCGCTGGGCAGGGGGGCGCCCCTGGAGCCAGCCTTCCAAGAGGTTTATGCGGGTGGGTCCAGAAAGGGGGAGGGGTGGAGGGAGGTTGGCTCTCGGGGAGGAGGAGGAGGAGGAGGAGGAGGAGGAGGAGGAGGAGGAGGAGGAGGACAGGGGGAGGAGGAACAACAGCACGTGGAGAGGGATTGCAGCAGTCAGCGCGACAAGGGGAACGAGGAGGAGGAGGAGGAGAAGGAGGAGGAGGAGGAGGAGGAGGAATGAGAGCAACCGAGAGCGAGGGGCAATCTTGGGGCTGTCATGGGGACCAGGGCCCATCCTCACCCAAGCGCCAGCTTGTCAGTCTGTCGTTCTTCGTTTTCGTGCGTGGTCTTACTTCCTCCACTCGATATGGAATCATCCCTTCATCCCTTCCTCTCGTGGTACTCGTGCCCAGCCTTTGCCATCACTGTGCCTGCGTTGGCCGGAGTGTACTTCTTGCTCCGCTGCATCACCTTGCGTCGGTTATCTTCAAACATCGCGCGTAATATGCGTCTACGACCCCGTTTATATGGGGTCTACATGGCCCTCTCGCCAATAACTCCGAGGAGCCCCCCGTTTTCCGCGCCATGTGGCGGGCCAGCTGCTGGATGTCGCCCCCAGCAGCTGCGCGACAAAATCCTCATGGGTTCCCGTCCTCCTCTTCCCAGCGACAGTGTTGTACTCATCGCTCTCCTCCTCAGTTCTCTCTCTCTCTCTCTCGCCCCCTCTTCCCTCTTCTCTGCCGCCTTCTCCTCTTGCCCCTCCCCTCCTTTATGCCGCCACCTCACCATCGTGGTCCTTCTCTTCTCTCTCCTCCTCCGCCGCCTCCTACAGGAGAAACAGAACGGTGCCGATACCGCTACTCCCCGCACCTTCCTGGGGTGCGTTCTGACACAAATTTCGAGGCGAATCCAGCGGTGACGACGAGGGCTCTCCAGGACGAGCGGCATCGGTACATCGTCCTCCTTTGATCCTCCCGCCCCTCCCCGCCTTTCGTGCTGCCGCTCGCCAAATCCCCGCAGTCGAACGCCGCCGTGGATGGCGCGCTCGTCGGCATGGCGGCGGCGCAGGCCTCGAGCGCACCTGACTGGCGCCCCGGCGGTCAGGCGGGGGGCAGCGGAGCCATCTGCCGAGAGGCATCGCTCGCAGGAGGGCCCGCCGAGGCAACGGCAGCCCTCCTCCCCCCCCTCCTCCTCCTCCTCCTCCTCCTCCTCCTCCTCCTCCTCCTCCTCCTCCTCCTCCTCCTCCTCCTCCTCCTCCTCCCTCCTCCTCCTCCTCCTCTCTCCTCCTCCTCCTCCTCCTCCTCCTCCTCCTCCTCCGCCCTCCTCCTCTCTCCTCCCCTCCTCCCCTCCTCCCCCTCCTCCTCCTCTCCTCCTCCTCCTCCTCCTCCTCCTCCTCCTCCTCCTCCTCCTCCTCCTCCTCCTCCTCCTCCTCCTCCTCCTCCCCTTCTCCTCCTCCTCCTTCCCCCGATCTCCGGCGATATGATTATTTCAATCCTTTTGCTGTCCCCTGATGTCCGCCCTTCTGGGCCCGTTTTCGGGCCCCAGGGCCACATAAGAACGGATCTGGGCGAAAAGTTGCCCCCCGGGGGTGGGTCGGGTGCCCCAGGGCCGGGGATCAAAACGTCATGTTGTCGGAGGTCTGGGTCCCTTTCGTTGTTGGTCTTGTCTGGGCCGCCTGGGCGGCATCTCGTCGCCACGGCAGGACCCGCCTCAGGAAGCGAGTCAGGATAGACCCCGGGAGGGGTCGGGGGGTCGATCTTGAGCGGAGCCGGGCCGAGCGTCAGAGCTGTCGGTGTCTGAGCCGGTCTCCCATCCAGGTCATTGTTCTGGCCAGCATGCCTTCCTCGTCCTCCTACTTGTCCAGCTGGGCAGGTTTCGCGGGGCTTAGAGCGAGTCCCACGGCCAAGCTCCCGCGCTGGGACCCGCGGATGGCCCGATGAGCCTGCTGTGTGGATGCTGCTGCATTTCTGCGCACTTGCGACATGTCAAACCGGGGGTCGAGCAAAGGTGTCACGGTCCCAGACCGAGCCACGCGCAGCAGACAACCATCCGACGGCTCGATCGGCTTGAGTGTTGTTGTGATGGGCTGCGTGTTCTCTTCCTGCGGTTCCCCCTCTTCGGGTGCCCTCCGCGCGAATGCCTGCATCCACAGGAGGAGGAGGAGGAGGAGGAGGAGGAGGAGGAGGAGGAGGAGGAGGAGGAGGAGGAGGAGCCTTCGTCTCCTGGTCGCGTAGGTGGTCGTCGGAAAGCGGGCCTTGCGCCCCGGCTGTGGTTGTGTCTCGGGCCGCGGACGACAGCAGCATATCGCAGCTGCGTCTCCCCAAGGCCAAGGTGCTCAGCGCGGCGGGGGTCCCACTCCCCAAGGCCAAAAGGTGGGGAGGCTGGCAGCTCTCGCCGTTGGTGATGATGATAGCGCTCATGCCGAGGTGCTGCATGGCATGCGGCCATACAGCTTTACTCACTCCGTCGCATAGCCCTTCGCATCACGCAGCTCGTCCCTCAAACCAGAGGGCCTGCTGGAGATGAGAACTGGCCCCCTTCCAAATCATGGGTAAAGCCGTGCAGGTCGATGAGATCATGTGCGCCTGTGGCTGCTGGCGTTGATCGGGGTGGGCGCGCGCACGCGTGCGGCCCGCGCGCCGCTCTGGAGGAGATCTTGCAACGCGCGCTGCCTCTCACGTGCACGAACAGCGTGAGAGCCCCTCGCGGCAGGATCTCATGGCATCGAGCATATTGCCAGGCATCTCCCCAAGCAGTGCGTGCACGTCAGGGCTCTTGTCTTGGCAATTGATTGGGAGGGTTCCCCTCGCGTTCGCGCGTTGCCCGCCCGCGGGCCCGCCCGTTGCCGCTCCGTGCCGAGGGTGTTCCCCGGGCTGTCGCCCCGCGCCCGCCCGTAATCAGGTGTTGCGTGGGTGCCGCGCGCTGCCTGGTGCGCAGCTTGTGCTACGCAGACGGCGCACCGCAGCTTGCCCCACCAGTTTGCATCACACAGCCTCCACGACACACTGCACCACAGGGTTCGCAAGACATGGCTCGCTCAGCATATCTTGCCTCTTCCACTGCGCAGATGGTACCACGTGTAGTTCACCACGTAGCCATCACCACGAAGCTTCCGCCCCGTAGTTTGCGCCGCATGCCTCACGCCGCATATATTGCACCACGAATCGCACAACACATGGATCGCACCACGTAGCTTGCCCCGCATAGCTTTCACTACGAATCCAGCAAGAACGAACGAGACTACTACAGAGGTCGCAAGCACGCAACAACGCGAGGTACTGTCTTCCAGAAGTTGCACATCGATAGCGCAGGAGCGTGCATATAGGGCACCACGTTGGCAACCATATTGAAATTCAATGGTGTTCTATATCCTGTGAGTGCTGCTGCTCCAACCCATGTGGCTTTCTGCGTATCTTGCAAACTGCGTCCCTCGGCCCCTCGTGCGGAGAGAGGCAGGAGGCAGGCGCGTCGTGTGGAGTCCCTGTCGCGCGGTCAACGCTACTGGGTCGGCATACAGTGCAGCGTCAGCAGGCATTTTCATTCTCAGCACCTCTCCCTTCTCTTTCTTTTCCTGTCTCCTGCCCTGTCCTCTCCCGTTCGTGTTCCTATCTTTCCTTTCCTTTCCTCTTGTTTCCATGATTGGGTTGAGACGATAAGGCCAGACGATGAACGTTTTCGGCGCCACCTGGACGGGTACCTTGTCACGAGTTTTCGGCAGAGCGCAGGCATGTGACAGGGAAGCGCCCCTTTTGCGCGGAATGGCGCAGGGAAGTGGCAGGAGGGCTCCACTTTCCTTTGACATGCAGCGTCCCGTCTGCGGAGCACCCGTCAGGGTGGCGCTGGGAGTGCCAGGCGCAGGGGCTTGAGGCGTGCGCGAGGGAAGCCCTACGAGGGGCGGTGACGACGGCACGGCCAGGAACGACGGGGGAGCCCTGCCTGGCACGCCCGAGATGCGTACGGAAGAAATGGGCACGAGATGCCCAACAGCCCGCGTTGTCTAAAACGGGCAGCCGCCAATGTTGGCGGGGAGCGAGGCGGGGGAGTGAGAAGAAAAAGGTCTTCTCAGGAGGAGGCGGGGCTTCTCAGAATGCATCGGGCTTTCTGAAAGGTTTTCTGTGTCTTCAGGTGTTCTGCGTCTGCGGGGAAGGCTTAGAACACTTTTCAGAGGCTGGGGGACTTCCGAGCCTTCTGAGAAGGCCCGTCCCTTCTCACTTCCCCCCTGGGCTCGCCGTCCGTGGTGGGCTGGCAGCGTTTGCCCCCAAATGGGCAACGTCCGTGGCGCGGCGACGCCGACGGCAAGTGTTGCTCAAGATGGGCGGAAATTGCGGCCTGTCGCGTCAATTGCTCCTCCCCCTCCTCCTGTTCCATCCTTCTTCTCCTCTATCCCCCTTCTTCTCCCACTCCTTTTCCTGATGGATCCGCCACCGTGTCCCGAGGCAAAAAGTGGAATGTCCCAAGGTCCCATACAGTCATCTGCATTGAGTCTTGCAGGGACCCGCAGCCCAGAGTCGAGAGGGCCCACGGCAAGTGCTGCTCAAGATGGGCGGAAGTTGTGGCTGGCCCTCGTCCCCATGCTGCCCGTCACCACCCCGATCCGCCCCGAGCGCCGCAGGCCTCGCGCCTGGCGCTGCGCGAGCTGGTCGACGCGCTGTGCGCGTTCGCGTGGTGCCGCCTGACCAAGTGCGGGGGCCGCGAGGCGCGCGCGGCACGCTCTGCTTCCGAGGCTGGGGCTTCTACACGTCCGCCGCCTGGGGAGCCGACTCCCCTCTGACCTTGGGAGGTGGCGCCGATGGATGTACAGAGTCGGGCCTCCCTGCAGGGCCCAGGTATATCCATATCCGTGTCCGTCGGGGTCTTGGAAGATCGACTCCCCAGGCGGCGGATACGTGCAAACTCCGGCCTCGCACTGCTGCTGCCGTCAGTGGGCTGATCGCTCGGTTGGCTTGCTTTCAACGCGTTTGCCCATGGGAGCGGCTCTAGGGCCGGTCATTATTCTCTTACGGGACACTTCTGTCGCCATTCTGGAGGGGGGGCGATCACGCACGAGTGAGAAGTGCAGGCAGCATGGACGTCAGTCAGCACGGCTGCCACGTTTCCAAGCGTTATTGTCAAGGGCTCCCCTGGTGCACTGGCCGGTCAATCAATCGATGAGCCACCGAAGCGTTAGCACGGCCATCCTTGCAAGCTTTTTGGGTTGCTCTGCTATGACAGCTGTTTCCCTTATTTTGCGGTTTCCCTGGAGACAGTGGCCAGAGATGGCGGAGACAGCAAGAAGGGCGAGTTGTCACGTAGTCTTGTAAAGTTTAATCCCTTACCAAGTTGGGCCCTACCTTCCTCTGCAACTTAATTCCCAGAGCCCCTTCACCGGAGGCGCCTTACTGTTCTAGCCCCTCCGGCGAATTTGCAAGTGTGAATGATGATTTGGGCCGCGCTGGCGACAGCGATGGCAACAGAGTGCGGTGCGAGCATGGAGCTTCGGCGACAAACACGTCGAAGGAAGCCGCTGTTCTAGAAGGTAATGCGAAACACGCGGCCAGAGCGACATCGGGCCGACCCCAACGGCCAGTATCGTATGGCACAGCAAACCAATAGCGTTGAAGCTTAGCGAAGCATAGGACAGAGCAGCGATAATGATCAGAAAGTGTGCGGTCGGCGGCGGCAGCGACAATGATGCACCTGGCGAGGTGTTGTGCCACTTTACGCATCCTTTATTCTGCAACCATGCTGTATTGTCGACGCTTCGCGTATCCCCAGCAGCGTCCGTAGCCCTCTGGCTCAAGCCGCTCTGGCTCGAGGTGCCGAGCCGGCCCCGGCCGGGGGCCTGCCCCTGGCCCTCGGCCCCCCCTCCTGCGGGAGCGCGGACGGGGCCTCCCCTCCGCGCTCCCGCCTCGCCCCGCCATGGTGTCGCCGTCGGCGCGGCGGCGGCGGCAGCGGCGCGAGGCTGCCTGCCGCGCCGCCGCCGCTGCCGCCCCGGCTCGCCTGCGGCCCGCCGGGCCTGCCGCTTGCGGCGGCCCCCCTGGCCTGCCTGCTGCGGCTGGCGCCGCCGGCGCTGCCGCCCCCGCAGCTGCCGGCGACGGCGCCGCCGCTGCGGCCGCCCCGCGGCCGCGGGCGCGCGCGCCGCCGCCGCGGCCGCTGACGCCGCTGCCGCTTGCGCGGCCGCGGCCACGGCGGCCTCTGCGGCCGCCCTGGCTGCCAGCCCCGGGCGGCGCTGGAGCCGCGGGCGCCGCTGGCGCCGCTGAGGCTGCCTGCGCCTCCTGCGCCGCGCGCGCCGCTGGCGCCCCGCCGCCGGGGGCGCCGCTGGCGCAGCGAGCGCCGCGGGCGCCGGGGCGCCGCTGGAACCGCCGGCGCCGCGGGCGCCGCAGGCGCCGTCGGCGCCTCTGCAGCTAGCGGCGCCGCGGCTGCTGGCGCGGCTGGAGCTGCTGGCGGCGCGGCCGGTGCCTCCGCGGCCGCGGCCGCCGCTACTGGGCCCCCCCCCGCTGCGGCCGCAGCTCCCCCTCAGGCGGCCGCGGCGGCCGCCTGCTGCGCCGCCGCCGCCGCCGGCGAGGCCGCCGCCGCCGCTGGCCTCTGGGGGGCCGTGGCGGCCCTGGCCCGTGCCGCCGGCCTCGCCGCCGGGGCGGCCGGCTGCGGCGCCGTGGCCGCGGCGGCCGTCGCCGCGGCCCTCGGCGAGCAGCCGCAGCAGCCGGGCAGCGGCAGCAGCTGCAGCAGGGCTGCAGCAGCCGCAGCAGCCGCAGCAGCAAGCCAGCAGCAGCAGCCGCAGCAGCAGGGCAGCAGCAGCAGCAGCAGCAGCAACAGCCGCAGCAGCAGCCGCAGGAGCAGCGCCCCACCGGCGGATGTGGATGCAGCCGTTTGCTGCCAACCTGGATTGTCCCTTGTGGATGGCGGCGAAGGAGTCCCCGCCGGGCGCGCACCTGGCGGTCTCCTGGCTCCTGGACTCAGAGATGGGGTCGAGAGCTCCGGGGTCCTGGGTGTTGGGATGGGGTCGAGAGCTCAGGGACTCGATGACACTTCGGTTGTGGGTCCTGGGAGATACGACGGCGCGTGCTTCCCTGGAGTTTTTTTCCACCGCCGGTGCAGCCGCTAGCTGCCAACCCGGAGTCACTTCAGACGACGGCGCGTCCTTCCCTGTAGTTTCTCCCACTGCCGGTGCAGCCGTTAGCTGCCGCACACCTGGCAGGCTCAGGGGTCCTGGACGCGGCGATGGGGTCGAGAGCTCTGGGGTCCAGGGCGCTGGGATGGGGTCGAGAGCTCAGTGGTCCAGGGGCGTTGCGGACGTGCATCCTGGAAGGGACGGTGTTTCGTGCATCAGAGACAGGCAGACAGGCGTTCCTACAGCTCCTCTTTCCTATCAGCGTCAAGCGGTTGGGGTTCAACCTGTGGCGGCACGAGCTCAAGCTATCACTTTGCCAGTCGCCGGGGCCGTCAGCCACCACCTCATACCCCAACAGTATTGTGGCGACAGGTGGGAGTGCTGCTGAGGGGGCGCCCGCGGTTGGAGACCAGTTCTCTCCCGACAAGAGGTCCACGACGCCTCCCCGAGCGGATGGGGGAGTCTCGATAGGCATATCTCACAGCTTCAGAAAGGACGGGCCTTCAGCTCGAGAATCGGAGGCGGCGCCAATGGTTGTCGGGGGCGCCGCTGGGCACGTGGCCACGAGCGACGACCGGAGTCGCCGCGTGCCCGCCGCCCTTCCTGGAGTTGACAGCGTTGCGCACGTAGAGAATGGGCCTTCAGCCCGAGGAGCTCCCAGCGAGACAGCGGCTCTGAGCGATCCTGCAGCTTGGGGCGCCCCGAGCGGACTGTTCGGCGCCGACGGCGATGCAACGACCAGTCAACTCCCTGGACACTCCTGTAACCCCGAGGACTTTCGTCAGCCACCCGCCCCCCAGTTGGACAGTCGAGGTGCAGCTCCTCCTTCCTATCAGCGTGTGGCGCGAGCTCAAGCTAGCACATTGCCAGTTGCCGGGGCTGTCGGCCACCACCTCGCATCCCATTGCTCCTCCCCTGACAACAGGATTTCGAGGGCGCTATCTGTTGATGCTCAAGCGGTTGGGGCTCAACCTGTGGCGGCACGAGCTCAAGCTATCGCATTGCCAGTCGCCGGGGCCGTCGGCCACCACCTCATTCTCCATTGCCCCCCCCATGGCAACAGTATTGTGGCGACAGGTGGGAGTGCTGCTGAGGGAGCGCCCGCGGTTGGAGACCAGTTCTCTCCCGACAAGAGGTCCACGACGCCTCCCCGAGCGGATGGCGGAGTCTCCACAGGCATATCTCACAGCTCCAGAAAGGACGAGCCGGACCGAGCGCATTCCGCCCACGTCCCCGATCCACATCCCATTGGCTCACGCCCGCACTCCGCCGACCACCCCCCCTTGGACGCGTCCAGACCAGTCAACTCCCTGGACGCGCTTGCAACCCCGAAGACTTTCGTCAGCCACCCGCCCCCCAGTCGGACAGTCGCGGATGTGACGAGCCTTCAGCTCGAGATACTCACGCGGAACGAGCCTTCAGCTCGAGGGTCCAAGGCGTATCCGGCAATCACAGAAGTGACGAGCCTTCAGCTCGAGATCCAGGTCCTGACGTCCCTGGAGAGACGATGACCGCGTCGCCAGTCGACGACTTTGGGGCCAGCGGACTGGCTGACTCAAGGCATCCTCACCCTGGATCACAGGACACCATCCCGCCAGGGCAGCCGTCGCCCCTTGCCCCCTGGAACGGGAACGCTTCCGCCGACGCCACATGCACACGAGAACCTGTGGCCTTCAGCCAAACGGGAGGAGGGGGTGATGCGTTCAACCCCGCGATGCACACTGATATTGCGACCTTCAGTCGCCTCCCTGGATTTGATAACGGCAGGCATGATGCCCCCCGCCTAGCTTATCCCCCTCTCTCACCCCGACCCTTCCCATGCCCAGTGCAGGGCGCCCAATCTCCTTCTCTCCAGGCGGCGCTGGGCAGAGCTGGATCGCCCTCGGCGATGCCAGGATTACGGGGGGCGAGGGCCCCACTCCTGAACAAGCGACCCCCCCCCCGCGGATCCAGGTCCGCGTGGTCCGCGTACTGGCGATTGCCAGAGGGATGCCCTCGACGTTCGACCCAGGGGCCGTTGCGACGTGGAGGTGGGGACTATGGGTTTGGCCCCCCCAGGGGGGGTTGGCGAGGGCGTCGGGGGGGGGAGACAGGCAGACGGCCGCCCTTGGTCCCGACTCGCTTTGCAGAGGCTTGCGCCTTCACTCCGCCGAACTTCCCCTCCTGGATGCTTCTGCGCTGAGTGAAGCAGCCTTCAGCTGCGAATTAAACATAGAAGATGGGCCTTCAGCCCTTGGAGCGACTTTTGACACAGTTGAGCGAGCCTTCAGCTCCAGGCGCCAAGGTACATCTAGCAACCCTAGAACTGAAGAGCCTTCAGCTCGAGAACCTGAGACGGCACTATTTGTCTTCGGGAGCGCTGCTGGGCATGTGGCCACAAGCGGCGACAGGAGTCGCCACGCGGCGACAGGAGTCGCAACAGACAACGGGCCTTCAGCCCGAGGAGCTCCCAGCGAGACAGCAGCTTCGATCGACCCAGCAGCCTTGGACGCCCCATGCGGGCGCCTCAGCGCCATGGTCGATTCTGCGACCAGTCAACTCCCTGGGCACTCCCTTAATCCCGAAGACTTTCGTCAGCCGCCCGCCCCCCAGTCAGACAGGCGCGGACGTGACGAGCCTTCAGCTCGAGATTCTCACACGGAGCGAGCCTTCAGCTCGAGGGTCCAAGACGCAGCGGGAGGTAGCAGAATTGATATAGAAGATGGGCCTTCAGCCCTTGGAGCGACCTGCGACACAGCAGAGCGGGCCGTCAGCTCGAGACTCCAAGGCGCATCCAGCCACCTCAGAGGTGACGAGCCTTCAGCTCGAGAATCGGGGACGGCACCAAGGGCTGCCGAGAGTGCCGACGGGCATGTGGCCACGAGCGGCGACGGGAGGTGCTCCTCGCCCGCCGCTTCTCCTGGATTTGACAAGGCCGAACACGCAGAGAGCGGGCCTTCAGCCCGAGGAGCTTCCAGCGAGGTCGTAGCCCATTGCTCCCCCCCTGGCAACAGTATCTTGGCGACAGGTGGGATTGCTGCTGAGAGAGCGCCCGCAGTCGATGACCAGCCTCCTCCCGAGAAGAGTTCCACGACGCCGCCCCGAGCGGACGGTGGAGGTTATCCCGAGCCTCCTCGCAGCATCGAGGGCCAGGAGTTCACGCCGGAGCGTGTGTGCGTGCGGGCCGCAGACGGGCAGGCGTTTGCGATCGGCACCGACTCTCCAGCCAGCGCCTCCGAGGCCATCCCCGTGGCCGACGGTCGACACGGAGCCCACCACTTGCAAAGCCTGGGGCTGTCGACACAGCTGGTTGGCGGCGAGACCCAACAACGCCCCGCTGGGACTCCGCCCGCCGCCGCCCCTGGTACTCTCGAAGACCCCTTGCCGGGCAACCACGAACGCGCCTTGCAGAGGCAGGACGTCGAGGCCATCCGCCAGCTTGTCGAGAGAAGTCCCTTCGCGCCCATTCGCCCTCGTTCCCCTGTCAGCGAATCCGCCCGAACGGACAGCGAGCCGCAGCCACTCACGCCCGAAGGCCGGGCCGCGCTGAGGAAGGCGACCCCCGTCCTGGCGAAAGAAACGGTGTCTGGCAACGTGCCTGGGCCAGGCGCGACCCGCAGCACTCCCACACTTGACGAAAGTCACGCTGCGACAGACGGGGGCGCGCTCGCGGGCGAGGGCGGGCGCGGATCTGATGGCGAGCGTCAACGGGAGGGGTCTGCCCCCGCTTACCACAGTGCAGCAGTCCTCTCAGCCCCAGCTGCTGGAGGCGACTCGGCCTTTACTTGGCGGCCAACCGTGCGGCCCGCGCCAACCCGCAAGTCCCCGCCAGACTTCCGCGCGCCAGTTGCCGCCGCGCCCCGCGAAGCCATAGACGATTCGAACCGCGTGTTTTCACGTGTCCACGCCACCCAGATGGGGTATCTAACATGGTGGTCCTGAGCTGGAACCGCGTGCTTTTACGTGTCCAATCCACCCACGAAGTATCTAACATGGTGGTTCCGAGCTGGAGCCGCGTGCTTTCACGTGCCCAGGCCACCCAGGGGGTATCTGACATGGTGGTCCCGCGCTGGAACCACGTGTTTTCACGTGTGCAGGCCACCCAGGTGAGTGTCTAACATGGTGGTCCCCAGCTGGAACCGCGTGTTTTCACGTGTCCTCGCCACCCAGGGGGGTATCTAACATGGTGGTCCCGCGCTGGAACCACGTGTTTTCACGTGTCCAGGCCACTCAGGGGGTATCTAACATGGGCCTCTTGGATCCTTCCTAGGGCTCGGAACGGAACGTCGAGAGTTCATTTGTATGTGGTATCGATTCGTTTACTTTTTGGCCTCCAGGCGCCGCTGGGCGTTCCTGGGCCCTCCTGTGCTCCAGACGACCGCATGTTAGATATACCCCCTGGGTGGGCTGGACCACGTGTTGTTACGTGTGCAGGCCACCCAGGGGGGTATCCAACACGGTGGTCCTGAGCTGGAACCATATGTTTTTACGTGTCCAGGCCACCCAGGGGAATATCTAACATGGTTGTGCCGAGCTTGAACCACGTGTTTTTACGTATCCAGGCCACCCAGGGGGTATCTAACATGATCGTTCTGAGCAAGGACCACGTGTTGTAACGAGTCCAGGCTATTCAGGGGTGTATATTGCATGGTTTCCAGAGCTGGCACAATGTGTTTTTTGGTGTCCAGGCCATCCAGGGTGATATCTAACATGGCTGCCCCGAACAAGGACCACGCATTTTAACGTTCCGTAGCGCGTCCCCTCGGCACGTCCCGCGGTGCGCTCCCGTGGCACGTCCCCTGGCACGTCGCCGGCGCGTCCCTTGGGACGTTCCGCGGCGCGTCCTCCTGGCATGTCCCCCTGTCAACGAGCTCTGGGGCAGCTACTAGGTGCTCAGGCAGCTCGAGCTTAAGATCCAGATCAGTTCGGTCAGGACTCGGATGCAAAGGAGGACTCTATCCACAACGCTATAGAGCTCAATCGCGGCCTTGCACATCGCAATCCAGCACGGCGCTGCACGGCACAGCCCTCGTCACGGTACATCAAGATCGATACATTCAGCATTGCGTTTGCTCGTCGCCCAATCAGGTGTCTTTGAAACGTTGCCATGCCTTACATATCTATATTCCATTCTGGGCTCGTGGGTCGATCATGTTCTTCTCGGGTCTTGAGGTCCTCTTGGGGCTCCGTTTGTAAGTCGTGGGGTTCTCTTGGAGCCCTCTTGGGGGCATCTTGGGAGCCTTGAAGGGCTTCTTAGGGCCACCCTGGCGGGCGTCGATCAAAAGAGGGGGGTCCTCGATTTGCCTGCCCACTCTGGGGCTACCACAATGAGGACAGTGGAGGGTGCGCGAGGCCAGGCAAACGTTGGAGGGAGGAGAGGCGAGGGAGAAGCGATCTTAGACATCCGACCTCACGACGTTTTCGTGACGTAGCCTGGACCTCTCGGCGCCTTCCCGTGGACAAGGTGCCGACAACGGGCCCCCTGCCCAGGCCGAGTTGCTTAATTCGGGGGAGGGTAGTAAATTTGGGGGGGACGGAGGGGAACCGTACCGTACACCTTTCGTGCCTCTTTTGGGCCTCAGGGGGCCCTCTTCAGGGGCCCTTTAAGGATCAAGCTGTGCACCTTTCTCTTGCACCGCCCGTCTATCACGCAGCGCCGTGATGACCTGTCCCTTGCGACCTGCCCGGGGACGCCAGGAGGCCAGATGGGGAAGATTGGGACCATGACTTTCGAGAGTGCTAAGACATAGCTCTCCAGACCTACAGACCTGGCTGAACTGCCTAAAACCTCAACTGGAATTCAGATGCGATGTTCCCGCGTAGATATCCGTAGCCATTCTGGCTCAAGGAAGTGGTCTCAAGTCATAGCCAATGTGTGAGCCTCCTTCCTGATTCAAGCCGACAGTCTGCTTGAACCTAGTTAGGCTGTGCAGTCGGGAGTTGCTCGGGGCTCCTGCGCGATGCAGCCGTCAGCTACTGCCTTTGCCGTTGGTCGACCGAAGCTCGGCCTTTCAGTGGCTCAACAAACAGCTGCCCTTCGAGGTGGGTATTGTCTCTCTAAGGCTTACAGCGACAGCCACAGTAAGCTGCAATGGATGTGCGCACGAGGCCATCAGTGGGCTGCGCCACTGGCATCGGTTCGTGGAAAAAGAAGCTGGTGTCCCAAATGTGCTTTCAATGCTCCATGCTGTTTGGATGATGCTTCGAAGTTGGCAGCATCCCGTGGTGGGCTTTGCTTGTCAAAGGCGTATGTGAATAGCTGGTCGCATATGCACTGGCAGTGCCGCTGTGGCCACACATGGATGGCCAGCTTGAGCACTGTCAGACGGGGCAGCTGGTGCCCGCTCTGCGCTGGCAACGCCCGGCTTGGTTTGAATGTTGCAATGGGATTGGCTGCAGCCCGCGAAGGGGCTTGCTTGTCCAATGCGTACACGAACATGTATACGAACATGCATTGGCGATGCAAATCAGGACACGAGTGGCACGCCCCATTGAGGAGGCTAAGATATAACGGCGTGTGGTGTCCGACGTGTGCCAAGAAGCGCAGTGCTTCCCTGCGGCTGGCAATTGCACAGGGCGTGGCTGGCAGTCGGAGGGGTTCCTGCTTATCTTCTGAATATATGACCAACAAAACAAGTTTACGATGGCGCTGTCATTCAGGGCATGAGTGGGAGGCCAATCTGAACGACGTCAAGGACAAAGGAACCTGGTGCCCACACTGCGCAGCTAGAAAGAGTCAGCAAGAAGTCAAAGGCATCTTTGAAACAATATTTCCTGGTAGTCACTTTCCGACTTGCCGGCCCAGCTTCCTGATCGGATTGAAGGGGAGACCACTTGAGCTAGACGGTTTTTCGTCTGCGCTTCACGTTGCATTTGAGTTCAATGGCCAGCAGCATTATGACCCGCTTTGTTTCTGGAACAAGGCAAAGCCTTCCGCATGTTTCTCGGAGCAGCAGTTGCGCGACAGGTTGAAGGTTGAAATGTGTAAAGCCTTTAATGTTCGCCTTGTCGTAGTGCCTTGGGATGCGAAAGACCGTTGGCTGTTCATCCGCTTATCCGTAATGGCTTCGCCCTCATCCCGCTGGCCACCCTCTCTTAAAATGGGACTTGCCAGAGCTGTGTTGGGATGTCTGGACGCTGACGTGAAGCAATGTCGGGACTTCACGCGAGGGCCAAAATTGATTTACGAAGTTTATGGCTTCGGTGGCGCGAAGATCATGTAATTTACAATGGCTTATGGCTTCGGGGACGCGAATATATCGCGGAATGTACAATGGTTTGTTACCTCGGGGACGCAAATATGGTGTCATGTACAAGGGTGTATGACCTCGGGGGCGCAAACATTGTATAATGTACAGAGGTTTACGGCCTCGGGGACGCGAAGATCGTGTAATTTGCGATGGTTTGTGGCCTCGGGGACGCAAGCATGGTGTAATTTGCGAGGGTTTATGGCCCAGGGGACGCGAATATTCAATCATTTTCGCAGGTTTATGGTTTCGGGGGCGCGAGTATTTGTCATTTACATGGGTTTATGGTCTCGGGGGTGCGAATATTAAGTCCTTTACGTGGCTTGGGACGCGAATGTCGCGCAATGTATGGAGGAATATGCCTTCGGAGACGCGAATATTGCATAATTTAAACCGGTCTGTAGTCTCGGAGACGCGAATATGGCGCAATTTACTAAAGATGATGGCCTCGGGGACGCGAATATCACGTATGCTTACGTGTCCCACGCCCCCCCAGGAGTTCAGACAACGCGATCAGGGCGTGGCAGAAAAGCTGGTTTGGGGCTCCCCCCCCTCGCGCGTTCAGCAACAATTGACGATAAGAAAGCAGAAAGCAGGACTGTAACAGTGGAAACTGGAAACTGCAACTGGAACAGGGAGCTGCAATCCTCATCCTCGCAGCCTGGTGGCCCCGCAAGGGGGCCGGCGGATCACTGCTACAGTGGTTTAGCGTTCGGGACGTCAATCCATCATCTTTGGCGTGACCCGCGACCGAAAAGAAACAGTCCCGGTACTATGTCCCAGCTGTCTGGAGGGTCAGGGGAGGGGCGAGGCAGAGCGCGGGAGGGCCACAGGGGAGGCCCCGTGGGCGGCAAGGCGAGAGGCAGTCTGCACCCGGCCGCCCCGGTGGCCGAGAGGTCGCCGAGCTGGTCTCCGCCGCCGTGAAGCTCAACTGCGGCGAGCCCGGCCGGGTCGGGCCGTGCCCTGCTGCACGCTGTCTCGGGGCGGCCGAGAGGGGGGTGCCGAATTGGTGGGGGGGGTACCATGGCCGGAGCCATGATGTCTTCCCAGATCGCATGGCCTCCTCTTCGTGTTTCAGCACGTCCCTTGCCCCCCCCCCCCCCTCCTGGGCCGCGTGGGTGCCTGGGCCACGAGTTGCGAGCCCCCCAGGGGACGTCCCCCTCTTGGTCGCCCCCGACTTTCAGCGGGCCCGAGCTCCCGAGGAGCGCGAGGGGGCCAGCGCGGAGTGGTAGACCCCGTCGCCACGGAGCACATTTCGATTCGAAATCGATCCTGTTCGATCTCGGCGTTCCAGCGATCCGATGCGGCACGATGCCTGCACGCCGAAGCTGCGTGACTGGGCGCAGCCGTTTCGCTTCGTTATCGATTTTGTGCAGCCCGATCGATGTTCGTTCCGCTTCGACCCGATTGCGCCATCCGATGCCGGCTGACCTTGCCCCGCCTTTTCGCCTTGCCCTTACATCTCCCGTGGCCCTCTCCATGCCCTCCCTTCCTCGCCCCATCCCGGTCTCCTGTGCTGCAGGCCTCCCAAGTAGGGCCAGCGCAGACGGGGTCGGAGGATCTGGCCACACTTGCGATGCATCGGCGGCGCCAGGGTGGAGGACGTCGGGCTCTAAGTCGCGCCGCGCCTCCGATGCACTGGCGATGTGTGGCCGTCGCCCGACCCTATTTACTCTGGACAGGGAGCCTCGGGACGGGGGGCGATGCGTGCGACTGGGGTGACGAGAGGGAGGGGTTGCGCTTGGAGTAACTGCAGAGACCCAAGCAGACAGCACTTGGCACGCTGACTTCGGTCCGGAACGTTTGCTTATTGTGTCGCACCGCCAGTTCTTGCCCACCACGCCTCGCCGCCACACGCTAACTTCATCCGAGTCCCGAAAGGGGCAGCGTCCCCAGCCTTTCCCAGCCTCCCGTCCCGCCAAACTAAGCGACCCGTCAGCTCGCAGGGCATAGCGGAATGTCTCGGCCTCTGCCTCGACGCGCTAAGCAAAGATCCCCTTCCGTAATTATTGGTTGTCACACGGCCACGGTCGCTCATGATTGAGCGATCCGCTCGGTGTCAGAAGCCGACCAGAAAGTCGTCACGCCACGAACCTGCTGCGCCGACTCCAAGAGGGCCCCTTCCGGTCTTCCGCGCGGAGCTTCCGCGGCTGAGCAGGGCAGGCGCCCCGGCTCTCGAGCCGCGGCCAGGACAGCGCGATGGTAGGCCCCCCTCGGCCCTCGGGGGCCCAAGCAGTGAACAGGGTCGCGGTGCGCTCTGGGTCCCCTGTGGCCCCAGACCCCCTCGGGCAATGAAAAAATCACGACGGGAGGTTTTTCAAAATTTTCGGCCTTTGGGGGCCCTTATCGGCCCTCGGGACCGTCAAAAAACAACTCAGGATGAAAAACCGGTCCAGGGAAAATGGTCGAGAACTCCAGGGGTCGACGTAATGACAAAATCATGACGTCGGGGGTCTGGGGCTCCAGAACATCATACTTCGCGGTGTTGGCTCCGCCTTGAGTTTTCGGAACTCCCAGACGCGCACGCGTGGTGAACAGCCGAACTGCTTGCTTCGGCGCCTGTGGGCCATTCCCGTCGTCCTCCCTCGCCACCGCTGCAGGCGATGAGAAGTTCTTCCACTTCGTGGGCGCCTTCTGCCGCGAGAGCCCGAGTGCTTTTGGCAGCCTCCGCGACGTAGCGCTGCTCTCGGCGTCGCTGCTCAAGCGGGTGTCCCCCCTCCTCCCCCGTTGCGTGCTTGCTCGTCGGAGTGCCACGAGTGCATAGTGGGATGGATCCGAGTAGCAACTCAGTAGAAGCCAAAGCAGTGACAACAATAGCACTCTAATTTGCACATGCGTAATTACATCTGGGCGTCCCCGATATAGAATATCAGCCAGTTGAAATCATAGTGGACTGCCGCGGTCGGCTTTTCGGCGGTCGCCTGTGCGAACAACACCGACGTCCAGAAAGTACACCCGCGTATGAGTACATGCATATATATATATATGTACACACGTACACCCATACATCTAGATATTTGTATATATTTATAAACATACAGAGGTCTACATGTACACACACATCGAACGCATGACCTACATGCATGTAAGCATGTGTGTACAAACTATGCGCGTAGAATGACAACCATAAGCATGTGCATATGTGAACATGTGTGTACGCATCTAGTATGTAACCTTAGCTTTGTTATCAATGACCGTATTTGAAGAAATCGCAATTGCAGCTGGCCAACGGTATTAGGTTATGCATTAGTAGGTGTAGTATGCCTTGTCGCGTTGGTGATAATGTTTGTACTAGCGGCAGTTGCAGTAGTACTACATGATCTTGCGGTGATAGCAGCAGTGCAGGAACCAGGCCGTAGTCTTGCTGTGGTCGACGTTTTGGGTGGGAGTCTGGGGGGACATCCTTCCACGCCTCTTTGGCTCAAGAGCACTGTCACCCTTCGGACCCGCAGGTCTGATTGGGGTCTTCCACTCGCGTGGTTTACATGATGGTATGTGCGCCGACGGGGGGCATCGCCCCATCTTGTCCAAAAGTAGCCCGCGGTCGTTGCCAGAGACGGATTGTTTTACGGTGGCCGTGCATCGTCGCCGTGGTCCCAATGTTGCCAGCGGTGCTCGTGCAGCTCCTGCCAGGCACCTTACCCAATGAGACGAGGGGGCTGCTTCGGAGGCTAGGGATGGGTTGAGGCTAGGGATGTTGAGGAGAAGGAGGAAGAGGACCAGAGTAGACCCAAGATGCATCAACGATGCTGCATCACAACCCTCCCGTCCCCTGGCTCCATTTCGAAAGAATCTACCCTACGTCCTCCTCCTCCTCCTCCTCCTCCTCCTCCTCCTGCTCCTCCTCCTCCTCCTCCTCCTCCTCCTCCTCCTCCTCCTCCTCCTCCTCCTCCTCCTCCTCCTCCTGCTCCTCCTCGGAGGAGGAGGCGGAAGAAGAGTAGGCAGCCTGCTTCAGTCTGATCACGCTGCTTCAGTCTTGAACGTTTTGAAAGGCGTCTGGCGCCTCGCTGCCGCGCCGTCGGTGGCACCGGGTAGGCGTCGGGCCCTGCTGCGGGCAGCAGGCCTCCGCCCCCCTTTTCCCCTCTAGAAGCGCTGGACCCCGCGGCGCCCCCCTTCCTGTTCCGCATGGCCTCCATCGCCTTGAGCATCAGTGCAGCGTCCCGCGGTGTCGCTCGAGGTTCGAGGTTTTCGGACGTCCCCTTACATTCTCCCATGGGTTTTCCAGTCTCGAGACGCGTTTCAGGAGCTGCGCCTCGTCGAGGGCGTTCCTGGGGTGCCCAAATTTGTCTTGAGGTGGACGCCAGGGGTCCATTATGTGGCCTGAAAATCCCAGCTCCTTGCGTGGTGAAGATTCGCGACGGAAGATGTGTCGCCATTTTCAGCCTCTCGGGGACTTTACGGGGCCCCGGGGCCGGCAAAGAACGATTCCGGAGGACAAGCTGGTCTCTGGAGAAGGGTCGACACCGCGGGCGTGTCCACGCTGAGGAGAAAAAACACACGACGTCGGAGGTCTGGTTCCCTGCGCTCGCTATCGTCGCATCCATCCGTCAGTTCTCCCTCAATGCGAACATCGGATGTCAGCGGGAGGTAGCGGAGGCGATCTCGTCTGTTCGCTGCCTGGCCAGGGCGGCGTCGAGCGTAACGCAGCAGTGGGAGGCCAGTACAGTCACCCTCTCTCTTTCCCTTCGCTCCTCGAAGCCCGCCTCATCATCCTTGCTCCTCCCTCTTCCCTCAGATTCTCCTCCAGCCTCGAGGTCTCTGTCCGCCTCGTGCCCTCCCTCCACAGACTTCCAACGTCGTGTGTTTTTGTTCACGTCGTAGACCCCCAGGGGCCTAGACCACTTCCCCTGGACCGGCTTGCATCCTGAGTCGTTTTGATGCCGGTCCTGGGGCCCTGCAAGCGGCCCCAGATCGAACATGGCAAAACATGATCCGTCGGGATTTAGTTCACGGCACGGAGGTCTGGGGTGTCTGCCTTTCCCCCTAGTTTTCAACACCTTGTCTACCACTTCTTCTCATGCAGTGCCAATGGGAGTCACCACTAGGGAGTTGCCAGCTCCTCCAGAGGATCGGGGTGTGAGTTTCTAGGGTCGATGAGTTTATTGGACGACCTTGTGCGTTTTGGAGGGCTCTGGGGAGGTTGGCGGTCAAGAGGTTTCCTCGTCCTCCTCCTCATGGACGAGGTGGCGACCTCCCATTGACCCCCTCTTGGCATAACCTGGGCTTCGCCCCTTGGCTTCGCCTTCTCTGCTCGGGTACACCTTCCCCCTCACCGCCACGCGAGCCGCCGTGAGGCGATCTCCCCCGTGCCCACCCAGGCCGGGCGCTTCATCTGCCATCCCGTTTGTAGCTCTATGGTCGCTCTGGTCTCGGGGGGGACCCCGCACCTCCTTGGCGTCGCGGAACAGCAAAGAAACAACAGACGGAGGTTTTTGCTCTTTTCGGCATCCGGGGCCCTTGTTGGACCCGGGGATCGCGAAACCGGATCAGGATGAGAAGTTGGTCCCGGAGAAGAGGTCGGTCGGGCCTTTTGGGGATCCACGTGACGAGCGTATCACGACGTCGGAGGTCGCGGGAGGAGGAGGAGGAGGAGGAGGAGGAGGAGGAGGAGGAGGAGGAGGAGGGGCATGAGCACGTGGAGATGGTGTAGGAGGAGGGGGAGGAGAGGAGGGGAGCAACACTAGGATGGGAAGGGAGAGAAAGAATCAGTACGAGCGCCACTGTGTTCCCTCGCTAAACAGCCTGTCTGTAACAGCTCAATGGGATTCTTCCTACGCCCGCTGAGAGATACCGGGCCCCCGAAATCGGTGGCCCACCGTGGCACCGTAGCCCCCATTTTGTGGTCCTCCAGGCCCCTCACCGTGAACCGTGCGAAGCTGGTTAAGGCCCCCTGTCGCAAGGATGGCGTTCCTGTTCGCTAGGGGGTTGCAGCGAGATGCTGGGTCGTGGCGCCAGGGGCTCTGCTGGCGCGCGAGGGGGGAAGCCCCGCAGAAAAGAAGAAACGCCTACGCCGCATCATTCTGAAAGAGAGCACACATGTTCGCCAACCTCGTGCCGTGTGTCGTTCGAGGTTCGGGTTTTCCTGACTTTTTTGTGCATTCCCTCGGGTTTTCCATTCGGTTGCTTTCCAGCAGCTGCGCCTCGACGAGAGCGTTCTGGGGGTGCCTAGGTCGTCTCGAATGGACGCCAGAGGCCCGATGCATAATCCGAAAAACCCACCTCGTAGCGTAGTGGAAACATCACGACGAAAGGTTTGTCGCCATTTTCGGCTTCTGGGGGGCCCTACCAGGCCCCAGGGCCGTCGAAGAGCAACTCGGGTTGAAAAGCTGGTCCCCGGGGACTTCTGCGGGTCGTGGCGAAAGAATTACGATTTCGGAGGGTTGGATACGTGGAGCGATGGGATATGGTAAATATGCGCCGCATTGAAGCGGCGGCCTCACAACGCGGGCGGTCAAGGTTGAACGCCGCCAGTAGACCAGAAGAGGATGACATCGAACGATCTGCGCTATCGGAAAGTTGCAAGCACACGGTGTCTTCTAGAATCGAACGCTGACGTGGCCACGACACGAACCTCGAGGCTCAGCGTTCAGCGGTGCTGTCTGGGGCGCGTGCTCCGCGAAAGAATCTGTGCATCCTGTATCCCCTCTGAGGAGTGCAAACAACTTATTAACTAATCAACGTGGCGTCGACGGCCTCTCAGCACTTTCGGGAGGATCTCGTGTCGTCGGGCGGCGGCCACGAAGCATGCATTGGCCTCCCCTCCTCCACGTGGCGTGGTCTGATTGGTCGGCGTTGGACTCTTCGGGAGAGCAAGGGGTCCTTGCATCAACCGCTCCGCACGCACGACCGCACCCGGGGGGCCAGCACTGGTGCCCCCAACGAGAGGCAACTCTTTGTCTGCTTGCGTTTCGCTCTTTCGCTGCTGTCTGGAGCAGTGTGGCATGGAGGGCCGACGGTGCTGTAGGTCATTGAGATGCCCCGGTCTGCTGGCACCAGCTGTGCGTCATGTGAAGCAGGTCAGAAAGGCTGTGGGCAGTCGCTGCTCCAGCTCTCACCAGCCGCAATTAGGTCCCTCCGCCTCCACCCCCGCAGACCTTCGGGCCGCCGGCCACTGGAGCTCTCGACTCCTTCCCCAGGACTTCTGTTGTTTCACCCCGCGCTGGCTTTGGATGGCCCTGGCCCCGGAGGCGGCCGAGCGCATGCGGCAAAAAGCCCCAGCGTTATTCTTCTGAGCCCACAGGTGTGAGTCTCGAGTGGTCTCCCGAGGCCTCCACAGGCTCCCTGTAGGGCCAGAAAGAGCTCCCCAACGTAAAGGCAGGTTCAGAAAACATGGGTCCTCGAACGCCAGCCGTCCACGGGGGGGCGTAGGAGATGGAGTTGGCCAATCGGGCCTCGATCGTCGATGCATGTGTCAAGTTCTGACCCCCTGATGCCCAACTGTATCCACATCCGCCGCCCCCTGGGGTCCAGGAAGACCGGCTCCCCGGGCGGTGGCCACGTGTAAGGAGGGGCGCGGGCACAAGACGCTCTTACGCGCCGCTTGCTGGCCACAGTTCCCAGGGCACCGCGCGTTGCCAGATCAGTCCTGGCGTTGGATGGCTACGGTCTCGAACTCGTGCTTGGCGTGTCGCGCCGCTGGTTCTGGCCACCACGCTCTTCGGCGCGACACGCTGACCATGTCCGGATCCCCAGGCACCAATGCCCTGATCTTGTCCCAGCCTCCCGCCGAGGCGCCGAGGCATCGCCGCCCAGCCCCTCGTGGGGCCGTCCCGTGGGACGAGTGGGCGCCGTTTCCGTGTCCGTCTACGTGTCCCGCCGCGAGGAGCGGAGCGGCACGCTGTGAGCTCGCAGGGCTGGGGCTGGCGCGCGCAGCTGGGGGCGGCCTCCCCACGGGCCCCCACGGGCATCTAAAAGTATCCTGTTTGCTGTGAGCACGTGCACATTCAGACACGTCCAACCTAGATCTTCTACGAGTAGCAATTTTCAAAAGTCCCCACCATCACGAGACATGTGACTCATCTATTTGTCTGTATAAGGCTTGTGATATATATCTATATATACATTTATACACATATATATGTGCATATATATATATATATAGATATATATATATATATATATATATATATATCCGTGTATATCTGTATAGATATACACACACATGTCAGACACAAAGCAAACAAAACAAGCCGCGGGATGTAAGTGACCTAGGGTAGCGCCTGGCCGCGGGCTTCGTAAGGCTTCTGGAGGCCTTAGGAAAGCCTCAGGTGGCTCAGAGAGGGCTAGCCAGAGAAGCTTTCGGAAGACTCGCCCCTCCAGGACCACGAGAGGATCGACCTGTGACCCCGCACTGGGGCACAACACGTTGTGTGGGTGATCGAACGAACAGCCGTATTTCATAAGCTCGTGGACAGAGGAAATTCCGCGCGAGTTAGCGCAGCGGGAACTATGCAGCGCACGTTCGTGGAGGGGGGGGGGAGGGGGGGAGGAGAAGGGAGGAGGGGAGAAAGGAACTGGACAGCATTGAAAAGTCTTACCTCCTGCCAGGGCGCACAGGCAATGCAGTTCTCACTCAGTGTGATTGTCATCTCTGCTGGCGGTTCTCTTGGTAAAAATTAGCACGGACGATCGCCACCGAAGTGGGTCCGCCACTGCATTCATGAAATACTCCGCGTTCGCGAAATAGAGGCTCACAAGTTTATGTGGTTCGGCTGCCTTCGCCTATTTGGGCCGCCCGCGCTTGCCCTCGCAAGCCCGCGTCGCAGGGAGGACTGCATCTGGCTTGGATTGTGCGGGCGCTGGCCAAAATATCGGTCGATGGAGATCACACTGGAGATGCTGCAGCCAGCGCGTCGGGGGAGAACGCGCCGAGATCGGCCGGTTTGGGGGGGCCTCAGGGGGGCGCCAAGCCCCCGTGTGTTCCCCGCCCTCGCCCTTGCGAACAGCGCGCCGTCGTCGAGAATTTAGGCCCGCGCGCACATGAACAGAACAGCACAGTCGGACCGAGGTATAAAATCGAGGTCGGTTCGGGGAGGGTGCCCTAGTGTTCTTCGTGTCTGCTGGATGCTCTCGTGCTTCCCTGGGAGGGTTCCCGAGGATGTTTTGTGTGTTGTGGCTGGCGGAGGGTCAGGATGCTCTTCTGTCTTAGGCCTGGCTTTAATCCCTCCCGGCCGCGCCCGCCGGCCGACAGGGAGACACCACCAGCGCCACGGAGGGCCCCAAGCTGGACTGCGCCAGCGCCTTCCACGGCCTGGCCGTCGCCGCGCTGCCGCACCTCCGCCGCTCCGACGCCGGCGAGGGCGCGCCCGCCCCACCGGCCGCCGCCGCTGCTGCGCCCGCGGCCTGGCCGCCGCCGCACCGCCGCACCGCCGCCGCTCCGGCGCCGGCGGGGCCCCCCCAAGCGATGTGGTGACCACACCGTCAAGCAGCGGCGGTGCGCCCTGGTTTGCCTATAGGCCTACCAAAACATATTCTGAGAACCTTTTGTGGTCTGCACAAACTTTTCTTAGAACAGTTCTTGCTCAGACTATCTCGTTTCAACACATCGCGCTTGTGTTCTAAGAACACTGCTTTTGTTCTTAGAACATTTCTGGGGTCTAAGAACCTGTCGTGGTAGGCCTGTAGGAATGCCGGGACGGTCGGTCCCTGCTCAACACCGAGTGGTGAGTCAGTCGGGGCTCGGGGTCACCGCACGGTTTTGGAGCTCGCGTCGTGATCCGAGGTTTGCTCGGGCGGCCGAAGGTCGCAATAGGCCGCGCGGTGGCGGACCGCGCGGTGAGGTCGTTGGGGGTTCCAAGGTCACCGCGCGGTCCGTCACCACACGGTTTTGGGACCCCCGAATCTCCGACGGGATGTTTCTTCTATTCCCCGCGTTTCTTTTAGATTTCGGCCGTCTGGGACCTCTGGCGGGACCAGGGTCGGGTATAGCCAGGATCCCGGGTAAGGGGACCCGCTTAGTGGTAGGGCCCCGGGGCCCCTCAATTGCCCAGATTCCATAAATCAGGTTTGCCGTAACTGGTGTTTTTCGGGCGACGGCAGTTCCGTTTAGTGGAAATGGGGCGGGGGGGCACACCCGGTACAAATCACTACTAAACCAGGTTCCACTAAACCCAGTTCTGCCAACGACAGGGGCCATCAAAAACGGATCCGGGACAAGAAGCCACCCCTGGGGAAGGGGTCGGGAGCTCTATGGGCTATGGGCTACACGTAGGAGTTACTTTTCGCCAGAGTGACCTTTGCTGCGGGCCCAATGGGGCTTCCCGATCGCTGCACGCTGAGCGGCAGCAGCGGCTCGTGTGCCCGGGCTTCGGCACCACGCGCCCCCGTTTCGCCGCGCACCAGAGGTCAGCCCTGCCTATGGGTCACTCTTGCGTGTAGCCGAGCTCCGGGGCGGCGGGTTGAACAAATCAGACCGTCGCGTGTCATGGGTTGGCCGCTGTGTGCCGGCCTGCGCCGGTGCGCTCGCTTGGGGGTCGCCGTCGAGGTCGTCGGCGTTGCCGCACCTCCTCGGCCGCCCCGGCGCCGGCGGCAGCGCGCCCGCCCCATGCACCGGTTCCTCTGCATCTTCGGGGGGCCGTTCCTCCTCTATACCCGCCCCTCGAGTCATGAAAAAATCGGAGGTTGATAGACCTCCTACCCTGACACGTCGATTAGCGAATTGGCCGTTTTCGGTTCGCGAGAGGGCGTCGCGGCCGTCATTTTTGTGGATCCAGGTCCGTCGGTTTCGGTCTTAGGCCGTTTTCATGAAAGGGTGGTCTACTAAAGGGAGTTTTGTCCACCGCCGGAAAAAATGCGACAGGAGGCCTTCCTCTATTGCGAAGGCCTTACGGCCGGTGCCGCCGACCCTGTTCGCAATGCGCAGCAAGAGGCACGGGCTGTGGGATGGTTTGGGGGAACGGGGAGAAGGACGAGAAGGTGGGGGAGGGAGGTGTCGTATCTGACCCGGGACTTCCCCGGGACTCCCCCGGGACCCCCCCCGGGACCCCCCCTCCCCCCCCCGTCGGGGAAGGGAAAGGGAAGGGGCTTCCCTTCGACTCAATTACGACGTTGCTCAAGGTCGGTACGGGGGGGGGGCGTCGTATCTGACCCGGGGGGGGGGTCGCTACCTCCCCCCGCTACCCCCCCCCCCCCTCCCGGCGGGGGAGGGATCAAAGGGAAGGGGCTTCCTTCGATTCAATTACGACGTTGCTCAAGGTCGGTACGGGGGGGGGCGTCGTATCTCGGGTGGGTCGTCGTATGGCTACCCAGGGGGGGCGTCGTATCTGGTCGCTACCCCCCCCCCCCTCCCGGCGGGGGAGGGATCAAAGGGAAGGGGCTTCCCTTCGACTCAATTACGAGGTTGCTCAAGGTCGGCTTGGCTGGAGCCCAGGGGAAGAGGAGTCCCAGGGGGGGGCGTCGTATCTGACCCGGGGGGGGGGTCGCTACCCCCCCCCCCTCCCGGCGGGGGAGGGATCAAAGGGAAGGGGCTTCCCTTCGACTCAATTACGAGGTTGCTCAAGGTCGGCTTGGCTGGAGCCCAGGGGAAGAGGAGTCCCAGGGGGGGGCGTCGTATCTGACCCGGGGGGGGGTCGCTACCCCCCCCCCTCCCGGCGGGGGAGGGATCAAAGGGAAGGGGCTTCCCTTCGACTCAATTACGAGGTTGCTCAAGGTCGGCTTGGCTTGCTCAAGGTCGGCTTGGCTGGAGCCCAGGGGAAGAGGAGTCCCAGGGGGGGGCGTCGTATCTGACCCGGGGGGGGGGTCGCTACCCCCCCCCCCTCCCGGCGGGGGAGGGATCAAAGGGAAGGGGCTTCCCTTCGACTCAATTACGAGGTTGCTCAAGGTCGGCTTGGCTGGAGCCCAGGGGAAGAGGAGTCCCAGGGGGGGGCGTCGTATCTGACCCGGGGGGGGGTCGCTACCCCCCCCCCCTCCCGGCGGGGGAGGGATCAAAGGGAAGGGGCTTCCCTTCGACTCTTCGACTCAAATTACGGTTGCTCAAGGTCGGCTTGGCTGGAGCCCAGGGGAAGAGGAGTCCCAGGGGGGCGTCGTATCTCGGGGGGGGGTGGATCTGGGCGTCAGGGGAAGAAGGAGTCCCAGGGGGGGGCGTCGTATCTGACCCGGGGGGGGGGTCGCTACCCCCCCCCCCTCCCGGCGGGGGAGGGATCAAAGGGAAGGGGCTTCCCTTCGACTCAATTACGAGGTTGCTCAAGGTCGGCTTGGCTGGAGCCCAGGGGAAGAGGTCTCCCAGGGAAAGGGAAGGACAGAGACGACGAGTACAAAGAACGACGGAGATGACGGCTCGAACGGAAAAGCCCCTCACACACGCCGACAGGGTCGGCGGATTTCGTAACTGTCGGGTTCGAATTCGAGGGGGTGGTTCCGCCCGAGACTTGGGCAAAACAATGCTTCAACAGATCATTGTGCTGGGGCCCCGCGGCCTAACGGGCCCTTTTGACGTCTCCTCTCTTGTCGCGGGCGCAGCGCGTTGTGCCTGAGCCCCGTCGCCTAACGGGAGGCGCCGCATTTTGCCCGAACCTTCGCAGCGGCGAAGTAGGCAGAGGGGGAGATGCATCGATCACTCATCGCTCATTGATCGCCGATGGAAGCCCAATAGCCCCAACCTGCCTGGAAACATATCGGGGGCTTATCGCCTATCGCCGATCTATCGACGATGTATCGCCGATTCTAGGTTGATGTTCCCCCTCTTTATGCTAACACGAAGCTTTGTTATTCGGGCCGTTCCGAGGAGGAGGAGGAGGAGGAGGAGGAGGAGAAGGAGAAAGAGGAGGAGGAAGAGAAGGAGGAAGCGGAGGAGGAGAAGGAGGAGGAGGAGGAGGAGGAGGAGAAGGAGGAGGAGGAGGAGACGGAAGAGGAGGAGGAGGAGGAGGTGAAGAAGGAGGAGGAGGAGGAGGAGAATGAGGAGGAGGAAGAGGAGGAGGAGGAGGAGGAGGAGGAGGAAGAGGAGGAGGAGGAGGAGGAGGAGGAGGAGGTGGCCGTCGTTTTCGCCTCTCGGGGCCTCCTGGGAAGCCCTCGGCTCCACGGCTGAATCGGGCGCGAAACCTTCTAGTCAGAAGGCAAATTGGGAGAGGTCCGGGGAGAAGGTTCATGCGGCGTTGGCGCACTGGCGACGCCAGCGCAGGCGGCTCAGGTTGAATTCTGCGACGCGGAAGCACCGAGGGACACGGTGCCGCCACTGGACCCGACGTAATTCAACCTTGAACGATCGGGACCGCGACCGGTTCAAGGTTGAAAGGTCGACGCGGTGTGAAAAACCTGTGCGCGCGCCGACGTTGCGTGAACCTACAGACGGACTGAAGTATACGATCGAGGTCGGTTCGGGGAGGGTACCCTCATGTCTTGCGTGCGCCCTGGGGAGGGTCTCATGTTCTTGAAGGATGTTCTTCTGGCCTAGGTCCGGCTGCACCGTAGCGGTATTGGTATCTTTGGGTTCCCCCTCCTCCTCTGCCCCTTGTCTGCTATCTGCCGCCGCCCGCCCGCCTGCCTTGGGGCACGCGCGCGCGGTGCCCTCTGCGCTTGCCGATGGCGATCGCCATGGCAGGAGCGCCGCACTGCCGGACTGGTCGGGGGAGACCTGGCAAAAGACGGGAGCCCACGACTTCCCAGGCCACCCCCGCCCAGCCCGAAGGTTCCAGACCCCCCCCCCCCACACATGTCGGGTTGGTTCGGGGGTAACAAGGTGGTACTCTGTGCTTCTCGATGCTCCAGAGCGTCCCCCCGCTGGAGCCTCGCAGGCCCAACGGCGGCTTCGGGTTGGGTTTGGGGGGGCGTGGTGGGTAGTTACGGGGGAAGTGGGAAGGCATTGACCTGCACCTTCCGCACCTTTCGGGCGGAAGATGCAGCCGCGATGCGGCTGCGGCGTCCGCGGCGGCCGCATCGCGGTCGGTACGGGGGGGGCATCGTATCTGACCCGGGGGGGGGGTCGCTACCCCCCCCCCCTCCCGGCGGGGAAGGGATCAAAGGGAAGGGGCTTCCCTTCGACTGAATTACGACGTTGCTCAAGGTCGGCTTGGCTCGAGCGGCTCGGGCGCGGCTCGGGCGGCTGGGGCGCAGGACAGAGACGACGAGTACAAAGAATAACGGAGATGACGGCTCGAACGGAAAAGCCCCTCACACACGCCGACAGACCAGGGGGGGGTCGATACCCCCCCCCCCCTCCCGGCGGGGAAGGGATCAAAGGGAAGGGGCTTCCCTTCGACTGAATTACGACGTTGCTCAAGGTCGGTACGGGGGGGGGGGGGGCGTCGCATCTGACCCGGGGGGGGGGGTCGATACCCCCCCCCCCCTCCCGGCGGGGAAGGGATCAAAGGGAAGGGGCTTCCCTTCGACTGAATGACGACGTTGCTCAAGGTCGGTACGGGGAGGGGGCGTCGTATCTGACCCGGGGGGGGGGTCGATACCCCCCCCCCCTCCCGGCGGGGAAGGGAAAGGGAAGGGGCTTCCCTTCGACTGAGTTACGACGTTGCTCAAGGTCGGCTTGGCTCGAGCGGCTCGGGCGCGGCTCGGGCGGCTGGGGCGCAGGACAGAGACGACGAGTACAAAGAATAACGGAGATGACGGCTCGAACGGAAAAGCCCCTCACACACGCCGACAGGGTCGGCGGATTTTCGAACTCGGGGAGTCCTCACCAGGCCTCGGGACCGTCGGACAAAACCACTCAGGACGAAGAACCTGTCCGGGGGAAGGGGCCCAGGCCGCCGGGGGTCGACGTCGTGAAAACATCATGACGTCGGGGGTCTGGGTAAATGGCGGTCTCTTCTTTTGCTCCGACGTGTGTTCGACGCGGATTCGACGTGACTTCGACGTGGTTTCTAGACGGATCCGACGTCTCATCAGAACGTATTCGACGCATTCGACATGGATCCGATATGGATGCGACACGGATGGTTGCCGCGATGGGACAGGCAAGGTCCTCCAAAGATGTAACGTCACGCTGGGTGCCGGTCCGCGCTGGCCTGCGCCTGGCCGTCGACGTCGTCCGCTCGGCAGTGAAGATCGGAGGGCATCAGCTCTACACCTACACCGATCATGGTCGTGCCGATGCTGGACCCAAAATCGGTGTACAGTCAAGGCGCTGAGACAAATGCATCATCGGGCTCAGGATTAGCTCGGGTTTTCAGCCCGTTCCCTGGATATAGGTCGGGGGCTCGATTCGAAGCCGAGGCTGGCCGTGGCCAGAACGGCCCCTGCGTCGCTCATTTGGCGTTCCTTGTCCTAGCACGATGGCCGCGCAAATATGCCTGCCAGCCCAAGCCAGGAGGGCATAGACACCGACCCTGGGCCCGGGACGAGCCTGGCCGGGACCACTGCTGGCGTACAGTTGGCGCCCTCTGATCAAGACCCAGACCTCCGACGTCGTGATTTGTTTCGTAACGTGGGCCCCTGGCGCGGCGTGGCACAGGTCGAGCGCTTAGCTCCGTATTCAATGCGGTATAGATGTTCAACGGCTCTCCGTGGTTTACGTCCAATGTTTAATTTGTGTGCTGGTTGCAGCTAGTGTGTGTTCTGTTTGTTTGTGTGCCGGTCCAGTGTTGTTCTCTTGTTTTCCCCATGTGCTATGTTTTTCATGTGTCTGCTGCTGTTTGCGTCTTCTGTTTCGACCACGTTCCCACTGACCGCCTTACCATCCTGGGTCCTCCCCTTGACAGGCCGAAGATGACAACGCAAAAACCTTCCGTTGTGATTTTTAGAAGACGCGAGGAGGTCAGGAGGAAAGGGTTCCTGGGGGAAAAGAGGCCCTGGAGGCTGGAACGCTGCTTTCGGCCTCCCAGGGTCCTCCCGGGGATCCCTGGGTCGTTCGGAAGCAACGTGCGAGGTAGGGCCAGGGTCTGGGGAAGCCCCTGGGTCCGGGGCCCTTTTTTCTCAGGACCCCCTCTACCCTCATGCTGATGGTCGTTGGCTTGGTTGTTGTGTGCTGCGTCGCCTTTGCCGGTCCTCGACGTCGCCCGCCCGCGTCCGCCGCCGGTCTGTGGTCGCCTGAGCTGGGGCGATCATTGGCCTGGATTGCCCTCGTCGATGCCGACGTCGTTGTTCGCGTCCTGCTCGCGCTCCCTCCGTATTTTCCACAACCTTTATTTCGACTTCCAGCTGTTTTTCCGTTTTGTCTGCCTCTCGTCGTCCTTCCACATGATCTTCTTTTGATCTTGCTCGCGGCTTCTCGAAATCCCACCGAAGGCATCCTTCAGGCCTCCCATTGACCATTGACCATCGATGACCATTCTAGCTATTCTAGCTTCCAGCCTGGGGTGGTACGCCATACCTAGACCGTCCACCGGTTGATACGGCCGTTGGGATAGGGGATCAGGGCAGCGGTTTGCAATTGTCCTCGCGTCTGGTCGGCAACGAAGATGTTTTACTTACAAGCTCTGATCATTCTTATGCGTAATTCGACAAATCCTGTGCAGTTGCTCTAACCCGCCACCGTTGTAACCGATCTAACTCTGCACCTTAGTTTAAACATGTTTTTGAGTGGACGATCTGTTACAACTCCACGAACACTCCTACCTCTTATCTAAAGTAGCCTTTAGACTTCGTCAAACTATGCTAGATATGTTGGCCCTTCCAATTCTCCCACTTCTTGGCTCTTATAATATTATCGCCGCATTGCCGCAACTCTGTAAAGTCTTACAACTACTCTAGCCACTCTATTTCCTGTGCCTCTTTTTGAGCTATTCTCTCACACTGAAATCTTTGACGATGCGATTACCAGCGTTAGCCTCATCCAGATCAGCAACGTCTTAGCACAAAGGGTCGGGTTCTCGTGGTGGGCAGCGGCCAGCAGATCGCAACAGTCAGGGCAAGCTGGATCTGGAACCGTACGGGCGGCGTCCAGGAGATGGCAACGGCCAGGGCAAGCGGGCGTTAAGCGGCGGCCAGGAGTTCGCAACAGCCAGGGGCCCGCGGAACGCAGAACCGAACGGGCGGCGCCAGGACATCGCCTCAGCCAGGGCATTGGGGACCCAGGACGGCGTCGACAAGGAGATCGCAACAGCCAGGGCAAGCGGCACCCAGGGCCGTACGGTCGGCGACCAGGAGGTCGCAACAGCCACGGCAAACAACGCCGAGGGAACACGTCACGTCCCTCACTCCCACCTTCTCGGCAACCTTTCCCGCACCCCGGCCACCAGAAGCAGCCTCTCCCGACCCCTCCCGGACACCATCCCTGCGAGTTTTTGCCAGCCGTGGCCCAGAAAGACATTAAAAATTGGGGGGCAGCAGCTGATCATAGAGAGCACCGTCCCTCGGACTGCCCCCGCCGAGGCCACCTCTGCGTGCGCGACGTGGCGGAGTTCCTCTACGCCCTCGCGCACGTGCTGGACCGCAAGTGGGCGGACAGCAGCGAGCCGCTGTACCAGTGCGCGGTCTGCAGCGAGGCCCCTCGCGAGCGGCGAGCGAGTGCCGCAGGGCCCTCCGCTGCTCGGGCGCGCCCGAGGTGACCCTGGCCCACGCGCGCCCTTCGAGGACAGTGTGTGTGTGTGTCTCGACGTTTGGGGCGCCCTTCGGGGGCGGGGGGATCCCGTGCGGAGACTTCGGGAGACGTCCGGAGAGCTCCGGAGGCCTCCAAGGCCGGCCTTTGGTCAATCAGGCCCAGGATCGGGACGTACTGTATCGTTCCAGAACGCTCCAGAACGCTCAGAGCGTTCGCTCTGGAACGGCCGCGGCGCCCGTTGAATTCTTAAGTTCCGCTGTGTTTTGAAGATCCCCGATGATCCCAATCCGACGTTGTGTTGGTCCTGGCTTCCTTGTATGGCCCTTGCCCCAGGTGGCCCCAGGTTCGAAGGAGTGTTTCCAGGCCCGAGGGCCCCAGCGGCTCAGTGAGCAAAAAGCTGGGGGCGGCAATACGGCCAGGATCAATTCTGGCAGCTTCGGAACTGAGAGTATAAGCGCGAGGAGGAAGGAGGTGGATATTGGAGAAGGTTAGCTTTTGACATTGCTTGGCTTCGGTGGGAGGGGGCTCCTCGTTTCCACGGGTGGGCGCAGCTCGAACAAATTGTCAGGGCGGCGTCCAGGAGGATTGCAGTGTGTGACTTGGAGCCGCCCCAGATCTCCAGACTCGGATTTGTTTTTGTGTGCTTTGCTTCAAAGCACGTGCCTTCTATACATATGTATACATATATAGAACCCTTGCAGGTAAGCTGTTTATGGAAAGCAGCATTGGCCGTTGTGGTTCTTTGCAGGCTCGTTTCTGTTCCCAGGCCCCATGGCCCAGAGCCGTTCAACAGTAGCCCACGACGAACAAGCGGTCTCAGGAATGGGGCCTAGAGCTCTGGGGCCCACGTCGTTAACGCATACGACGTCGCCGTTGTGGGAACGTTGAACGCCCGCGGCCCTCGATAAGAATGAGTCACTTTCATGCTAGCCCCTGCCAGCTTCTTGAGTTCCGCCACAGAAGGTTGAGCACGAGCATCGAATGTAGGCCAATCAGGAGACTCAGTTTCTTGAGCCAGGGTTGAACCATCCACGAGCTGGTGCGTAGTAAGGGGACAGGGTGAGACACAGGATGATGAGACATACAACGATGTGCAACACGAGGATGAGGGATAGACAGCAGGGAGGAGGAAGTGAATGAGCACGGGAGGTAGGAGCGCTCGTGTGAGAGAGGCGCCGTAAACGCAGGCGCGCTCGCTTTTAAACCTACGAGTCTCCCCGACGTCGAGCTATGCAGGACGAAGACGAGTACATTCGGAGGAGGGCAGGAGGAGCACGCCATGTGCTTTCAAGACAACACCGTTCGAACACGTGATCTTCGAAGCGTTGGTGACGTGCAGCTAGCCGCTTCGATGTTGCACGAGCAGTTTGCATCGTCAACGGTGGGCGCCATGTGCCCACAAAGCGTCGGAGCACCCGTCTGCTCTGGCCCGTCAGCTACTTGGAGTCCGCTCCGGAGAAGCCGATCGGCTATGGTCTCTCGTCGGCCGAGAGGCGACGAACGTGGGTCCCTGTAGGTCCATCCCCTCCCCTGGGACCAGCTTTTCCTCCCACGAGGCCTTTTCGGTGGTCTTGCGGCCTGGTAGTGGTCCCCAGGGGCAGGAAATTCATGGAAACACTGGCGTGCGTTTGTGCGCGATGTGATGATGTCTGGGAGATGATCGAATCGATGAAGACGGCGGCGATGCGATGATCGTGCCGAAGGGATAATTGGCGGCCTGCCGATGTCCAGTGGAGTGTGTGGCCACGGCGTCCCAGTCCTCCGGCTGCTCGGTGCTTTCGAGTCGCCGGCCCTGGATCGGGAAGAGGAGGAGGAGGAGGAGGAGGAGCTTTGTACTTCTTCGCGCGAGGTGCCAGTGATTTCCCAGGGTTTCGGTTTGCCTCGTCGGGCAGCGTGTAGGAAGCCTCCGAACCGAAAGGTTCGACAGCAGGGGCGCAGAGATAACCCTCGATTCGTGTCCTCAGCCGTTGAATTTTGCTTCGGGGGCCTGCGCCCAGAGCGCAACAAAAAGTGCCGCCCTGCGTGTCGCGCGGCGCGCAGCGCGCAGTCAAGCGGGCGATCTGGGCTGGCGTATGCAGTGGGGAAGATGGGTGCGGCGATAATCCCCCCCCGTTCTCCTTCCCCTCCCACTCCTTTCGATGGTCCTGAGGACGCGTGTTGTCTACACCGTTCAGTTGCACCAGAAGCATGCACCCTGTGTTGCCCTCGTGATACCGCTGTCGTCGTGTTGAAACGGTGGACAATCACGCGTTGGAGCCAACACACGTTCTGAGGATCATCGATCTCTCCCTTCCCCCGCCCCTCCTCCTGCCCCCGGCACGCGCGGGGGCAGAGGCCGGAAGGAGGAGGCGAGGCAGAGGGGAGGCGGGCGAGGAGGGAGGAGGGAGGAGGGGGAGAGCCTCGCCCTCGCCGTCCCCCTTCTCCCTCTCAAGGCAACTTGCTCTTCCCTCGAAGAAGAAAAAACATACACATAAACTTTGGGCGCTCCGCGCAGATGTCTTGTATCCGCGCATGGAGCCAAGAAATCCGCGAAGAGCGCAAAAAACATGTTTTTGTTGTTCCTTCTCTTCCTCAGCGGCGAGCCAGGGGGGGAAGTGAGAAGGAGAAGACCTTCGCAGAAGGCTCGGAAGGCCTCATCCTCCTCCTCTTCCTCCACCTGCTCCTCCTCGTCCTCCTCCTCCTTCTATTTTGTTCCCGCGCCCTGGGCGTCCTGTGGTGGTGGCGGCCCTCCGGCAGAGAGGCCATCTCCGCCTCTGTGACCGTGGCGCGCCGGTGCCTCCACCACGCGGCGCCCACAGCCGCCCCAGGGAGCCGGCGGTCGGGCCGCGATCGCAGGATGGCAGTGATGGGCCTGTTTTCCTCCACCACCACCACCATAAGGGGGAAAGGAGGCGGAGGAGGAGGCGGAGGAGGAGGAGGAAGAAGAAGGGAGGAGGAGGAAGGAAGGAGGAGGAGGAGGAGGAGGAGGAGGAGGAGGAGGAGGAGGGAGGAGGAGGAGGAGGAGGAGGAGGAGGAGGAGGAGGAGGGGAGGAGGAGGAGGAGGAGGAGGAGGAGGAGGAGGAGGAGGAGGAGGAGGAGGAGGAGGAGGAGGAGGAGGACCCCGTCACCCCCTTCGAACTTATGGTGGTGGTGGTGGAAAACAAGCCCATCATGCAGGGCTCATCTTTGTCCTCCTCCTCCTCTCCGCCGCCGATCGCCTGATGGCGGGGCTCATCTTTGTTTATGTCGGGCGTGTCCTTCTACAGGGGGGACATTCAAAAACAGTCAAAAACTAGTATGGGGACGATCTTTCCATTATTTTTGGCCATTTTCGGAGTATCATTTCAAGTATTTTTTTATTCGAAGGAGGACAGGCCCGACTTACATCTTTGTCCTCCTCCTCTCCTCGGCGGCGAGCCGGGGGGGGAAGTGAGAAAGAGAAGGCCCTCGCAGAAGGCTCAGAATCGAAGAAGAAAAACACATAAACACAAACTTTTGGCGCTCCGCGCGGATTTCTTGGATCCGCGCTTGGGCCCCCCCCCCCCGCGGCGCCTCCGGCGCCGCCCCTGGCGGATCCAAGAAATCCGCGCGGAGCGCCAAAAGTTTGTGCTTATGTGGTTGTTTCTTCTTCTACGGAAGGCCCCCGGCCTTCTGAGTCCCCCGAGACGCAGAGAACTTCTCCGAGGGCGCGAGGGCTTCGAGAAGCGCCGCCGCCTTCTGGACAGGCCTTGTGTCCTCCACCTCCCCTCCGCCTGATGTCCTCCTCGGCCTCGCTGGTCATCTGGATGGCCAGTCAGCGCACTGGGGAAACATCGTGCAGTCGCTGCTGCTGCTGCTGCTGGTGCTGCTGCTGCTGCTGCTCTTCTCCTCGTTACGCTTATCCTCCTCCTCTTCCTCCTCCTCCTCCTCCTCCTCCTCCTCCTCCTCCTCCTCCTCCTTCTCCTCTTCCTGATGCTCATGGTGGTCGTGGTGCTCATGCTTCGCCTCGTCCCGCCGCTCCTGCTGCAGCTGCAACTCCTTCTTCCCCTCCGCAGCCACTGCTCTGGGTTGAGATGCGCCCTGCTGCCAGTGGGGGCCCATATCGCCGCAGGCTGGTGCCGTCTGAAAGATGTTGCCCTCGATCGCCCTGAGCTCAGGCTCGCAGCAGCAACTGTGAAAAGGGTTGCCCTGGGCGAGCGCCAGCGGAAGGCCGACAGAAGCCGGCGTAAGTAAAACGGGGTTGGCTCTGCTTGCGCAAGGCTGCGGACGTAGAATTGAGACGTCAACCTTGTGGGGTTCAGGGATTCTGGTACGAACCACGCACTCAGAAATCACAACGTCGACGAGCTGAGACAGTTGCCTGCCTCGGCACATACGGCCATCGCACCAACGTATCGTCGAAGTGCACGTGGGATGGTCCCTCTCCGAGCTGCTCCGTCCAGGCTCGTTGCATTGGATTTACGCTGCGCGGCCCTACACACTGCACGACTGCTGGAATGCGCATTTGAGGATTGTTCGGAAGCGTCTTGGCTTGCTGGGAACTTGGGGCTGTCTTGGGCGTACCGAGCTCTCCCGAAGAGGCTCGGTTTCATCATATCGGAGCTGTCTGTTCGGGTGTGTCGGGCATGGTTGGAGCCCTTGTGGGGCGGCGGTCTCAGGCCCTCCTGGGGCCAACCCAAGCCAGCCGCGCAGGCTTCTTAGCTGCTGTCGACGTCTGCAGGCAACGAACGCCTCCGTCTCCGAGCTCTGCAGCGGCTGCCCCCTCTGTCCCCTTCTTCCCCCGCTGCTGCGTGAGAGCTTGCGTCAGTGAGCAGATGCCTCATGCTGTGTGGCGCACCGCGTCGTTGCCGTTCTGGGCGGAAAGTGTGCGGGCAGCCTGCAGACGCCCAATTCTCGTTTTGGGCCAGCTCCAGTTTGGAAGCAGACACCCGCTGTCAGAAAGCGTGCTCGGCCCTTGCGGGCAGCACATTGGAGTCCAGCGGTGGTCGACCTGGGTGTCGCTTCCTGGCGCAACTCATGATACCAAGGATGTTGCGACACCACCATCGATCTCTCTCGACGCGCTCGGGTCATGGAGCACGGGCGATGTCTATCGATGTCGCGACGCGGAAGTGTTGCAACGGTGGTCTCATGGTTCGCAGGGTGATCAACCGCTCGCGCAGCTAACGGGGACGAAGCCGCCGAAGGGGCGGAGGCTGCGGCGAGGAGGCGGCTGGAGAAACACGGCGAGCTCGTCGATCCAGGCTCCATGGGCGAGTTACGATGGCTCCGCTGTGTGGGCGGCAAGCGGCGGGTCTGTCCAGGGGGCGACGAGATTGTGCGGGGTCATGTAGCACTTCGGCGCCCACTGGCCGACGACATGGAGCCCACCGTGGTAGCTTTTCTCTCAGCTGGTTGTGTTTTTTTTCGGTTGCGGAACACTGCAGATTTTTACGCTGGAAGAGGCGGCACAGCTCCCCATGCTGGACCCCCACGCTTTCCTCCCACAACTTGGGCCGCGAACCATAGCGATGCGCGACAAAATCGTGTTGTAGACTGTCGCCGCCAACCCAGTATACGGCTGCTTTGCGAGGATACCCCGTGCGAGACGCATCCATGGGATCGGGATGGCGTATATATATATATATATATATATATATATATATGGGTTCGCGCCTCGGTGCCCAGGTCTCGAGGGCATGGATGTGGACATGTGCGTCGTTCGTGATCGACTCCACTCGCTCAAGTGCGCCCGTGTCCAGGCCCACTCAAGTTTCAATCCCAGGCAGCGTATGCGGACTGCACCAGGTCTGCGATATTTTTGCATGTCCTCTGCAAGCAATCACAGTATTGACAAATTGAGTCACGAGCATGCGAAATGTGACATTCTACGATAAGCAGGCTCTCCTGTTCCCCGAAAGGTTCGCGGCCAGAAGGCGCCCTGCCACCAGTGCATTCCTGATACCTCATTGATGTGGACGCTAGCTCTTGACTCAGCCGTGTCGTAATCCCCCAATCGCTGCCACGCCCGTGAATCCGACAACCCGCGCCGCCCCCCATCCCCAGGACCCCCGTTGGATTCGACCGGCAGCTCCACCCATCCCCATATTTCCCCTGCAAGAAGCAGCGCGTGACACTGCTCAGTGGCCTTCGGCCTTCCGGCCGTCTCCCCCCTTCTCCATCTTACTCCGTCTCCTCTCCCTCCGCCTCTCGCCCTCTCTCGCCGAGGCCTCTCCCCAGGACATCGCGAAGCTGACGGGGGCCGTCGCGACGGCGCGCCCCGCCCTGCGCGCGGCCCTGCGGCCGCGCAGGGCCCGCCTGCGTCGGGGTCGTCGGTCGTCCTGGCCTGTGGTCCTCGTCCGTCGTCCGCGCCCGTCGTCCGTCGCTCGTGCGCCGGTCGTGTCGTGTGTCGGGACTCTGCCACGGGGGCTCCTCCCTCCAGCCTGCAGAGCAGGTGTCCGAGGCGGAAATTCATACATGACCACCGCCTGGAGGGTAAGTTTTCGGAGCCTCGGCAGGCGGTGGGTATGGACATATTCGGGCCCCCAGGGGCCGAGATATATCCATATCCACCGCCCGCTGGGGCACCAGGACGTCCGTTCCCAGGCGGTGGATGTGGATAAACCCCCGCCTCGCCAGGCGTCGAGGTCCGTGTCGCCGCGGCAGCACCCGTCGGTGCCGTCGCCACTGGCGCCGCCGCCGGCGTCGTCGACGAGGGTTGGCGGGGGGCCCCGGGGGCTCCCCGCGCCGTGCGACAACATCACGACGGAGGAATCGGCTCCCGGGGGCGCCCACCAGGCCCTGGGGGTTGCCAGCACGCCCCCCCTCTGGCAGGGGTTGGGACCTCCGGCCACTCCCTCCCGACGGCGCCTCTGTGTCATGATGTGGCCCCCAGGGGATCGCGACCTCTTCCCAGGGGTTCGGCTTTCCATCGTGAGTGGTTCGTGTCGTATCGGTCTCGGGTCCCGCGGCCCAGAGAAGGGCCCGCCTCCAGAGGCTGAGAATGACACAGTTTCTCGTCGGGCCTTCGTCACGCCGCGTAGATGCTAGGGGGGAACGGTGCCTCACAACGTCGGAGGTCCAGGAGAAGGAGAAGGAGGGAACGAGGGCGTTGATATTGTGGATGAGCCCGCCCCACAGCTGATGCTCCAGGACATGGGGAAGGGGGGCGAGGAGAAGGACGACGAGTAGAAGGTTGATGATGAGAAGGACGAGCAGGGAGAGCATGTGGCATCGGGAAGAGAGAGGAGGAGAAGGATGATGAGGACGAGGATGTGAAGGAGGACAGATGGGGGGAATGAGGAGGAGGAGGAGGTGGAGGAGGAGGAGGAACATGAGGAAGAGCGCGTTCTGCGGGCGCTTGGAGGGGGGGGGGTGGAACCTGACCCTCCCCCTGGATTGAAGGGGTGAGGGGAAATTGAACACGCACCCCACCCCTCTCCGTGGGCTTCACCCCCCCCCATGCTCTCCTCTCCTCCCCTACTTCTCCATTCTCCTTTCCGGGCCGGCGCCAGCGTCGGCGGCGGCTGGCGGCGGCGGGAGGCGTCGATGAAGACGATGGCTTCCTTTTCTTGGCCGGCGCCGGCGCCTGCGGCGGCTGGCGGCGGCGGCGGGGAGCGTCGACAATGACGACGGCGACGACGATGACGACGACGACGGCTACAACGACGACGACGACGACGCTCCGCCACCGTGCCTTGGTTTTGGGTCAGAGTCCTTTTGGATGCCTCTTGGGGTCTCGTCGGAGGGCTCTCGGGGGCCTTTGAAGAGCATTTGTGAAGCCTCCTGGGCGCCTCTTGGGCGTCACTTGAGGCCTCTCTGCGGTGGTGGTGGTGGTGGTGGTGGTGGGCTGTGGTGGTGGTGGTGATGGTTGTGGCGGTGGTGGTGGTGGTTGTGTGGTGGTGGTTGGTGGTGGTGGTCGTAGTTGTGGTGGTCGTGGTGGTAGGTTGTGGTGGTTATGGCGGTGGTGGTGGTGGTGTGGTGGTTTCTGGTGGTGGTGCCTGTTGTGGTGGCGTTGGGTTGTGGTTTTGGTGGTGGTGGTGGTGGCGGTGGTGGTGTGGTGGTTTGTGGTGGTGGTTGAAGGGGTGGTCGTGGTGGCAGGTTGTGGTGGTGGTGGTGGCGGTGGTGGTGGTGGTGCGGTGGTTTCTGGTGGTGGTGCTGGTGGTAGTTGTGGTAGTGGTGGGTTATGGTGGTGGTGGTCGTGGTGGTGGTGGCGTTGATGGTGGTTGTGGTGGTGGTGGTGGTGTGGTGGTGGACTGTGGTGATACTGGTGGTTGTGGTTGTTTGTGGTGGTGGTGGTTGTGGTGGTGCTGTAGTGACGTTTGGTAGTGGTGGTGGTTGTGGTGTTGGTGGTCGTGGTGGCGGTGGTGGTGGTGGTTGTGGTGTGATGCTTTTTGGTTGTGGTGGCGGCGGGGTGATAGTGGTGGTGGGTTGTGGAGGTGGTGCTGGTGGTGGTGGTGGTGCTGATGGTGTGGTGGTTTGTGGTGGTGGTGGTGGTGATAGGTTGTTCTGGTGGTGAGGTGGCGGTCGTGGCGGTGGCAGTGGTGGTGGTGCTGGTGGTGGTTTGCGGTGGTGGTGGTGATGGTAGTGGTGGTTGTGTGGAGGTTCGTTGTGGTGTTGGTGGTGGTTTGTGGTGGTGGTGGGTGGTGGTAGTGGGTTGTGCTGCTGGTAGTGGTGGTGGTGGTTATGGCGGTGGTGGTGGTGGTGTGGTGGTTTGTGGTGGTGGTGGTGGTGGTAGTGGTGGTGGGTTGTTGTGGTGGTGGTGGTGGTGGCTGTGGAAGTGGTGGTGGTTGCGTGGTGGTTTGTGGTGGTGGTGGTGATGGTGGATTGTGGTGGTGGTGGTTTGTGATGATGGCGGTGGTGGTGGTGGCGGCGTGGTGGTTTGTGATGGTGGTGGTGGGCTATAGTGTCGGTGGTGGTGGTGCTGCTGCTGGTGCTGGTGCTGGTGCCGGTGGTGGGTGGTGGTGGGTGGTGGTGGTGGTGGTGGTGGGCTGTGGTGGTGGTGGTGGTTGTGGCGTTGTTGTTGTTGTTGTTGTTGTTGAACATTATTAATTCTAAAGAATAATTATTGTTGGGACCCCTGGTGCACGGCCCCCCCGCCGCGCCTAGGCCGCAGCTACATTTTCATCATTTTTTCGCGAAAGCTTCAGAAAAGTGGATGGGGTCCAGATCCGGTTGTTTTGTTGTAATCCGTTTTCCCTTGCAAAAAACACTATAAAATGACATTTCTTGTTCTAATATAATCAAATTTCAAGAATCCCTTGCAAAAAATAAGGTAAAGTGGACATTCGCGCGCGCAAGACGAAATCCTTCCAAAAGCTTAGTGTTCGGAGCGATTTTAACATAAAAACATCAAAAAACCAATGGTTTTTCAACAAAAAAATGTCAAAATCTCATCCCGCGCGCTCTTGCGGATTCGTAGGAAACCCAACACTTTTTAAACATTTCTGTCAAACGGGCTTTTGCGAGCAACTTTTTCGAACTTCTGCGACAACGGTTGCGCACCTGCCAGGGCCATCATCCCTGTCAAATAATACCATGCGGGACACATTCGTTTTTTCTTCGCGCGCGCACGCCGAAATCTTCAATTGCAGGGGGAAAAGTCGTATACTAAGCTAGCTTACAGAAAATGTTACCACAACAAGTCATTGTACCCATGCGCCAGTGTAGTAGCCAAGGTCGTCCGCAGGCCACGAAGTGAGGTGTCCGAACGTCATAGGGCGGGAAGCTGGGTGTGGGTGGTGGCGAAGAGTCGTTTGGAAATTTGGTAGAGCTTGAACCGGCCCCCCCACAAAGTGGGGGTATTGCCCGCCTCCTATGAAAACCCTGGCACTGGTGAGAACGGAGTGTCCCCACGTGCTAGTAATTGTTGTTGTTGTTGTTGTTGTTGGTGGTGGTGGTGGTGGTGGTGGTGGTGGTGGTGGTGGTGTTGTGGTGGTTGGTGGTGGTGGTGGTAATTGTGGTGGTCGTGGTGGCAGGTTGTGGTAGTGGTGGTGGTTGTGGTGGTGGTGTTGGTGTGGTGGTTTCTGGTTGTGGTGGTGCTAGTTGTGGTGGTGGTGGGTTGTGGTTTTGGTGGTGGTGGCGGTGGTGGTGTGGTGGTTTGGTGGTGGTGGTGGGTTGTGGTTTTGGTGGTGGTGCTGGTGGTAGTGTTGGTGGCGGTGGTGGTGGTGATTGTTGTGGGTTGTTGTGGGTTGCGGTGCTGGTGTTGGTGGTGGCGTTGTGGGTGGTGGTGGTGGTGCAGTGGTTTGTGATGATGGTGGTGGTTGTGGTGGTGGTGGGTTTTGGTGGTTGTGGTGGTGGCGCTGGTGGTTGTGGTGGTGGTGTGGTGGTTGCGAGGTTGTTTGTGGTGGTGGTGTGGCCTTCGGGTCTTCCCGCCACCGTGTTTTGGCTTTGGGTCAGGGTTCTAATGGATGTCTCTTAAGGTCTCGTCAGAGGGGTCTCGGGGGCGTCTGAGGAGCGTTCGTGAAGCCTGCTGGACCTTCCTAAGGGCCTCTCGGTATTTTTTGTGGGGCGAGGGCTCGATATGGCGATTTGTGTTTCCCCTCTGGGCCCTCTATGGTCATCCTCGCTGCGTCCCCGCCGTCGGCGCTGCTGGCCGCCGCCAGCGCTGGCGCTGGCGCCGGCTCGGGGGGGGTGCCTCTCTGGTCATCTTCGCTGCGTCCCCGCCGTCGGCGCTGCTGGCCGCCGCCAGTGCCGCCGACGCCTGCGCCAAGGGGGGTGGGGGGTTTGGGGAAGGGGGGGAGGGGTTAGCAGGGTGGAGAGCCCCCCTGGTTCTGATCGACGGCGCCGAATGTTTGGGTGGGGCCCCACCCCCTGTTCGAAACGCGCCGCCGAATGTTCCTAAGGCAAGAGCCCATGAAACGCGCTGTCTCGAACATGAGCAGTTCGAATGAGGTGGTGGAGAAACAAGATGGATGATGAGGGCAGAGGGCAGGAGGAGGAGGAGGAGGAGGAGGAGGAGGAGGAGGAGGAGGAGGAGGAGGAGGAGGAGGAAGAGGAGAAGGAGGAGGACGACGACGACGTCGACGACGAGGACGACGTGAACTCTGGTGGCGTGCCAGATCTTCTTGCGGTGATCCTGGCCCTCTCTCCCGATCCCCCATGCGAAACGGAAGCTCCCGAAAAGTGTCAGTTCAACCGTTTCGCCAGGCTCCTGCGGCGTGGGGAAGCTCGCCTCGGCTTCACAAGTCCCCAGCCAACCCCACACATCACCTCGACCGTGCCTTGGGAGCGGGACGCCCAAACCGGACCAAAATATGTTGGGGGTACCCAGGTGTGGACCACCCTTAGTCGAAAACCCGTGGGTAACAAAGCATAGGTCCCCCCCATAATTTGGTGTTTTAGGATTTCTTGGCTCCTTGAGTCTCACTCCTCACCAATCCCTCCCCCTCGAGAGCGCCCAAACATCCCCCAAAGCTTCCCCCCTCCTATCTTTCCCCTCACCCTCATCTCCCCTGGCGTTCAGCCGTGGCGACGAGGCCCCCCCCCGATGCTCACCAGAGCCCCAAGCTCAGCGAAGCCCCAGGTCTTCGAACATCGATCCTCGACCCTCGATGCTCTCCCCTATGGCCGTCGTCCTCCTCATCTCGCCTCCCCCTCGACTCCCGAGCGACTGCCCTCACATGTGGGGCAGTCGGTGCTCACGGAGACCTCCGACCGCTCAGGTAAGCTAGCAGTCACGGCCTGGCAAACATTGTCGTCCATCAGTGTCCAGAGTGCGGAAAACATATTGTTGTGCCGCCTCCTCCTCCTCCTCCTCCTCCTCCTCCTCCTCCTCCTCCTCCTCCTCTTCCTTCTCCTCCTCTTCCTCCTCCTCCTCCTCCTCCTCCTCCTCCTCCTCCTCCTCCTCCTCCTCCTCCTCCCTCTTCCTCGTCCTCCCCCGAAGGGCTGCGACGACGACAACGACGTCGAGGTCGACGATCATGAGGACGACGCCGATGAGGCCGACGTCGACGATGAGGACGACGGCGACCTCAGGCGCCGCCCCCCCCGAGGTGTGGCCGCTGCTGGTCCAGCTGCAGATGCCCATCCTGCAGCCCTTCATCACCGACCTCGCGCAAGCCGTGCGGCTCCCCGCGGGTGGGGGCGGGGGCACTCGGCGAGGACGCGGCCCCTGAAGAGGAGGCAGGGCGAGGGCGGGGCGAGAATGAGCGGGGCAGAGGCGGCAGATAGCGTCGAAGGTTGACAGCTCCCCCACCCTGCAAGGTCGATTGGCGAGTTGCCCTTCCTCGATTCTCGAGAGGGTGTTACGGGCCTGTGCCCGCCGCCGGGTCTGGTCCCAGGTTTTTCCGGGGGCAAAAGGGTGTTTTGCTAGAGGTAGTCCTGTCCATCTCCGATGAGGTCAGGAATTTCGGCTTCTTGGCGTGACGCTCCGCCGGTTCTGGCCTACCGCGCTTCGGCGCGACACGCTATCCACATCCCGGCCCCCCAGCGCCCACGTCCTGAGCTTTTCCAAGCCTCCCGCCCCGCGGAGCGGAGCGCGGCGCGCTATCCGCCTGCAAGGCGTAGCGTGCTTCAGGGGCCGCCACCGCGACACGCTATCCAAAAGTCCCTGACCGTAGCGAGCGTGAGGGAGGAAGGGGGCATCAGCGGCGGCGGGGGTTGGTGCTGACCCTTGGCGCGGCCCTGGGCGCAGGTTCCGGCACCGCGACTTCAACGCGAAGGACCCAGGGGGGGTGGGGGCCAAAGGTGTCCTTGGCCAAAGTGGTGTCCTCAGCTTCCCGTGCCATTCCTGAGCCTTGGGGCCCACTGGGCCTCGAGAGTGGTGCTCTCGAGCCCTCTAGGCAGACAGGGAAACACCTGGGACGCCTGCCCAGACATCCTATGTCGATCGTGCTTTTTCGATGCAAGCGGGGGTCCTGGGACGTCTCGACCCTTTTCATGGCCAGCTTGTCTTTCTATCCAACATGGTTCGACGGCCCTGTGGTACGAAGACGGTCCCCAGGGCTCCGTCTTGATGTTTTCGATGTGCTGGAGCCCTGGTCTTGGCCATGGACGCCTCCCCAGACACGCGACGTCATGATTTTTTCAGTACGTCGACCCATGGAGGTCTCGACCCATTCCCCTGGACCAGTTTTTCATCCTGAGTCGTTTTTTGACGGTCCGAGGGCCGGCAAGGACCCCCAGAGGCCGAAAATAGGGAAACACTTTCGTTCTGATTTTTCTGCGACCCGATCATGTCTGGGTCCCCAGACATGCGACGCCCTGATTTTGCCGATGCGGTGCCCTCGGAAGTCCCCGCCCCTTCCCCAGGGCCGGCAGTTCGCCCCGAGTATTGGCCTCTTGACGGCCCAAAGGGCCTTGCGAGGGCCTCCCGCCGCAGACGACCAGAGACCTCCCCCCATGCTTCTGCCGCGGCGCGAGCACCTCTGAGCCTGGCCTGACGGGCTTGTTTTCCACCACCACCACCATAAATTGTAGGGGGGAAGGAGGTGGAGGACGAGGAGGAGGAGGAGGACGAAGAGGAGGAGGAGGAGGAGGAGGAGAAGGCGGAGGAGGAGGAGGAGGAGGAGGAGGAGGAGGAGGGGGAGCAGGAGGAGGAGGAGGAGGAGGAGGAGGAGGAGGAGGCAGAGAAGGACTTGCGCTGACTGCCCAGAGCCCCGACGTCATGATTTGTTCATTACGTCGACCCCTGGAGGTCTCGACCCATTCCCCTGGACCGGTTTTTCACCCCGAGTCGATTTTTGACGGTCCCGAAAGCCGACAAGGGCGCCCAGAGTCCGAAAATAACAAAAAAAAACCGTCATGATTTTGTTTATTGCCCGAGGGGGTCTGGCCCCCCCCCCGAAGGATGTCGCGTCGACCGTGGTCGCCTTCGCCAAGCTGGACAGCGTGGACGACGTGGTCGCGGACGTGCTGCCCGAGCAGGCGGCCCAGCTCTCGTCCGTCCGGCGCCGGCGCAACGACCCCCTCGCTCCTCCTGGGTCGCGGGGGCCCAGGGCCCACTCCCGTTCTGGGCTGTGTGCTCTGCCAGGCGGGGGCGCTCCTCCTCTCCTGGGGCAGGGCCAGGACGAGGACAAAAGTCCGTTCCAGAACATTCTGGAGCGCTCTCGGAGCGTTCCGGCACGCGCTGGGGAGGCCGCGGCGCCCGAGGCATCCTTTGGAGCCGCCGGATCTCAGAGATTCTGCGCCTCGCGCAGCGGGGCGCCAGCAGTGCATGTCGGCGGCCCCTGACCCCATAGCCTTGGCAGTGAAGGGCCGGCCCGCTGCGAAAGAGTCCGGCAGGCCAAGGCATAGGAGAGAGAGAGAGAGAGAGAGAGGTAGAGCAAGTAAGCACCAGGAGACGGCGAGGTGGGCGGCCTCTCTTCTCTGAGGAGGCCTCCTCCGCCGCCTCCCTTCGCCGCGGACCACGCAGTGGCACCCGGGCCCCGAGAGCTTTTGCGGCGGGAGAGGCCGAAAAAGGTCCAGGGTTCGGCCTCGAGCGCCTCGCGACGAGGCGTCCGAAGGCGTCGCCAGACTTACTTTCTGCTTTTCTCGTCGTGGCGGGCTGTCGCTTGTTGCAGCGTCTCCTCCCATGGCCCATACCGCCAAGAGGGCTCTGGGTTCAAGTCCCCCGAGTTAACTGGGGCCACAGAAGAGCTGCCTTTCTCCACGTTGCGGAGGTCGCCCAAGGCGCCCCCTGGCCCCAAGGTGTCCCCAGCTTTTCGCCCCGTGCTGGACCCTCTGGGGCCATCAGGGCCTCGCGATCGGGTGCTCAAGACGCTGCCTGGGCCTCCTGGAATATCCTTGGGGACGCCTTGTTGGGCTAGGGACTCCCTTCTGGGCCTCCCACGTGAGGCCAGAGACGAGGGCGTCGGAGGATGGCGCCGCATCTCCGATGCATTGGTGATGCGGCGCGATCCGGAGTCGGCTTTTCTCCGTCTCGACGTCGCTGGTGTGTCGGCGATGAGGGGCGATCCGCCGACACCCTCTGCTCCGGCCCTATCTGGAAGGCATCCGCGCCTCCACCACATCAGAGACCAACTCGGTGCATTCCAGGAAGGGCCTCGCCTGCAGCGCCGCCTCGCCCTCGGCGGAGGCCGGCGGAAGTACAACGGGGGGGGGCAATCTCCAGCGACAAGAGGGAGTAGCGAGCGCAAAACAGAAGGAAGTACAACGGTGGCGGCTCCACCGACGGGAGGCCAGGGGAAGGCGGCGGAAGTAAAAGCGAGGCGTCGACAGATCTGGGCGCACTGTGTCCGACATCGGCCATCTGGACTGATTGAAGCCACGTCTGGAGCTCAAATTTAGATGTCCTGGTGTTATGTTCATGCCCCCCCGGAAGGTGAGTAGCGACTCTTTTTGACCATCCTTGGAATGCGGGCTTGCCTGTCTGTCGGTCAGTCTTTCTGTCTGTCTGCTGCCTCCCAAAACCAGCCCTCTCTATTCCCCTGAGACTTCCTCGAATCTGCTGGTGCCCTCGTCGTCCTCTCTCGTCCCTCCTTTTCCTCCGCTGGCTTTCGAGGACTTGTCGTTGTTCCAGTCGCTCGCCCCTAGTGCTCTTCGAACGCTTCCACAGGGCTGGTTCTTCATCCCGAGTAGCTGGACTAGGCCATATGTAATAGTGACCCTATTGCTGGAGTGACCTGATGCTGGCCTACTCAGGTCCCCAAATAGTAATATTGTGCGATGCGACAGCCTCGGCTTGCGCGCTTGTGTTTGGCTCCTCCCTGCGCCCCTCGAAAACCATGCACCGACGGTCGGTGCCGCTCAGGGCCACTCTCAGACGGACGCTGAACCTGAATCCGAAGAGTGGAAAACCACCAGGTGATTGGGTTTGGCGCGGTCTCTCGAGGGTTCTGGAGCTCCACTGCGGGGGGGCCTCTCGGAGCTCCCAGCGGGGGTGGGGGTCTCTGGACTCTGAAGGCCCCGAGATGATCAAGAGGTGCCCCAACGAGCGACGCAACGGAACGGGGTCGTCTTCGCCAACGTTCGCGCGTAAGCTGTCCGCGTAAGTTCGCGCGTGAGCGCCGTCGTTTCCGATTCGGCGTGCCGCGTTGGCGGCCCGCGTAAGCCGCGGCGTTACGGTCACCGTGTCTTGTTGCGTGGGACCCTTCTCTCCTCGTCTCTGAAATGTCGATCTTCGGTGCCTCTTTTTGTTGACGTTGATCGGAGTTCATGCTCGAGCACGCAGCTTCGTTGCCTCTCCCCCTCCTCCTTCTCCTCCTGTCCGGTTCTCGGGGGCCAGACTTTGGGTTTGCCTCGCTGGACGGGCTCTCGGCGTCGGCTTCAGGCGCCGCGTTGCGGTCCTTTCTGCCGTCTTGCTTGCCTCCTTGCCCGGGAACAGGAGCGCCTCCTCCTTCTAGGCTTCCCTTCATGGGGGGGGGCGATGAGTTGGGGGCAGCGAGGTCTGCAGAGAAAGGGGCCATAGGGGCCCCCAAAGGGGTCCGCTGGGGCCCAAAAGGGGTCCTTCAGGGCCCGAGCAGTGCACCTTTCTTCCCTCCCCAAGTGTGTGGCCCCCCCATTGAGCGACGCCCAGTCCTTCCCCTCCCGCTCCGCGCCCTCTCGACCGAGCACTGGCGTATAGTTTTTCTGTGCGTCGGATGGGCTCGAGAATACATCTGTATTGTGTATATATATATATATATATATATGTATATATACATATATATATATATATATATGTATATATATATATATATATATGAAAGGGCGCACCCGCAGTGCCGGGAATAAGGAAAGGGGGGCCCCAGCTTCAAGCTACCCCCCCCTCCCTTCCAAAGGGGGGGGGGAGCTTCCGAAGCTACCCCACCCCCCTCCCTTTTGTATGGGTTTGTAAGCTAGGGGGCCCTGGCTAAAGGGGGGGGGGCTTCGAAGCTATCCCCCCCCGTCCCTCACTGTTCCAGAGCAGGAGGTGAGCCCAGGCTTCCCTTTCAACAGGGAGGGGCTTCGGAAGCTACCCCCACCCCTTCTTCCTTTTTTGGTCTGGACACAGGGGAGGGGCGGCTTCAAGCTACCCCCCTCCACCCTCCTTTGTAAAGGGGGGGGGGATTCCGAAGCTGCCCCCTTCTCCCTCCCTGCCGGGGTAATGGCAAAACGGCTGAATCCCTGCAGACAGGTGCGCACCGCAGCGCTAGAGAACGCATTGGAGAATAACGTCGCCCCGTGGTTCGTTTCTTGTTTTCTTATTTTCTCGGCCCCTTGTCCGAGTCTCGTTTTCTCGAGCCTTGATTCCTTGTTATCGTTTTCTCGTTTTCTCGGCTCCTGGTTCGCTTGTTTGTTTTCTTGTGTGTTTCGGCCCCTGGGTCGCGATCCTGTTTTCTCTGACTCTGGTTCGTTTTCTCGTTTTCTCGGCCCCTGGGTCGTGGTCTCGTTTTCTCGGACCATGGTTCATTGTCTCGTTTTCTCGTTTTCTCGTCTTCTGGGTTTGTGTTTCGTTGTCTCGACCCTTGGTTCGTTCTCTTGTTTTCTCGTTTTCTCTGCCCTTGGGTCGTGTTCTCGCTGTCTCGGGCCTTGGTTTGTTTTCTCGTTGTCTCGTTTTGTCGTCTCCTGGGTCGTGGTTTCGTTTTCTCGGGCGTTGGTTTGTTTTCTCGTTGTCTCGTTTTCTCGACCCCTGGGTCGTGGTCGTGTTTTCTCGGGCTCTGGTTCGTTTTCGCGTTTTCTGTGCCCTTGGGTCGTGGTTTCGTTTGCTCGGGCTTTGGTTTGTTTTCTCGTTTTCTCGTGTTCTCGGCCCCTGGGTCGTGGTCTCGTTTTCTCGGACCCTGGTTCGTTGTCTCGTCTTCTCGGCTTCTGGGTCTTTGTGTTGTTTTCTTGGGCTTTGGTTCGTGGTCTCGCTTTCTTGTTTTCTCGGCCCCTGGGTCGCGGTCTCGTTTTCTCTGACCCTGGTTAGTTTTTTGTTTTCTCGGCCCCTGGATCGTGGTCCCGTTTTCTCGGACCCTGGTTCGGTTTCTCGTTTTCTCCGTTTCTCGGCCCCTGGATCGTGGTCCCGTTGTCTCGGACCCTGGTTCGTTCTCTCGTTTTCTCGGCCCCTGGGTCGTGGTCTCCTTTTCTCGGACGCTGGTTTGTTTTCTCGTTTTATGGTTTTCTCGGTCCCTTGGTCGTAGTCTCGTTTTCTCGGACCATGGTTCGTTTCACGTTTTCTGGTTTTCTCAGCCCCTGGGTCGTGGTCTCGGTTTTTCGGGCCCCGGTTCGTTTTCTCGTTTTCTTTGCCCCTGGGTTTTTGTCTCGTTTTCTCCGGCGTTGGTTCGTTGTCTGCTTTTCTTGTTTTCTCGGCCACTGGAACGTGGCCTCGTTTTCTCTGACCATGATTCGCTCTCTTGTTCTCTTGTTTTATCGTCCCCTGGGTCGTAGTCTTGTTTTCTCGGACCCTGGTTTGTTTTTTCGTTGTCTTGTTTTCTCGGCCCCTGGTTCGTAGTTTCGTTTTATCGGACCTTGGTTAGTTTTCTCGTTTTCGCGTTTTCTGTGCCCCTTGGTCGTGGTCTCGTTTTCTCGGACCCCGTCTCGTTTTCCGGTGTTCTCGGCCCCTGGGTCGTGGTCTCGTTTTGGCCCTGATTTGTTTTCTCGATTTCTCGTTTTTTTTCTGCCCCTAGATCGTGGTTATGTTTTCTCTGACCCTGGATCGTTTTCTCGTTTTGTCGTGTTCCCGGCCCCTGGGTCGTGGTTTCGTTTTCTCGGACCCTGGTTCGTGTTCTCGTTTCTTGTTTTCTCGGCCCCTGGGTCGTGGTCCAGTTTTATCGGTCTCTTGTTAGTTTTCTCGGTTTCTTGTTTTCTCGGCCCCTGGGTCGTGGTTTCGTTTCTTTGGACGTTGTCTTTGTTTTCTCGTTTTCTCGTTTTCTCAGCCCCTGGATCGTGGTCCCGTTTTCTCGGACCCTGGTTCGGTTTCTCGTTTTCTTGTTTTCTCGGCCCCTGGGTCGTGGTCTCGTTTTTCTCGGACCGATATTCGCGTTTTCTCGGCCACTGGGTCGTGGTCTCGTTTGCTCTGACCTTGTTTCGTTTTCTCGTTTTCTCGTTTTCTCGGCCCCTGGATCGTCATCCCGTTTTCTCGGACCCTCGTTCATTGTCTCGTTTTCTCGTTTTCTCGGCTTTTGGGTCTTTGTTTCGTTGTCTCGAGCCCTGGTTCGTTCTCTTGTGTTCTCGTTTCCTCGGCCCTTGGGTCGTGTTCTCGCTTTCTCGGGCATTGGTTTGTTTTCTCGTTGTCTCGTTTTGTCGTCTCCTGGGTCGTGATCTCGTTTTCTCGGACCCTGGTTCGTTTTCGCGTTTTCTGTGCCCCTGGGTCGTGGTTTCGTTTTCTTGGACCCTTGTTCGTTTTTTTCTGACCCTGGTTTGTCTTCTCGTTTCCCTTGTTCGTTTTTTTTCTGACCCTGGTTTGTTTTCTCGTTTTCTCGGCCCCTGGGCCGTGGTCTCGGACCCTGCTTCGTTTCCTCGTTTTCTCAGCCCCTGGGCCGGGGTCTCGTTTTCGCAGCCCCTGGGTCGTGGTCTCGTTTCCTCTGACCCCGGGTCGTCGTCGTCGTCGTCGTCGTCGTCGTCGTCGTCGTCGTCGTCGTCGTCGTCGTCGTCGTCGTCGTCGTCGTCGTTCGTCGTTCGTCGGTCGTGCGTCGTCCGTCGTCCGTCGCCGTCTTCGTATGACCTCATCTTCGTCGTGACGACTACGACGGGGTCATACGAAGACGGCGACAATGACAGCGACGACGACGACGAGGACGACGACGGCGTCGTACGAAGACGTCGAGCGACGGCGACGGCACCGACGACGGCGACGGGGGAGGATCGTCCGGCAGGGGGAGTTCAAGGGAGGGGGGTGGTAGCTAAGCCGCCCCTCCCCTTTTGGAAAGGGGGGAAGGGGAGGGGAGCTCCCCTCCCCTTTCGTAAGGGGGGGAGGGGGTGGGTAGCTTCCCAGGTGCCGAAAGGGGGGGATGGGAGGGCTGCTAAACCCCCTCCCCCTTTGGAACCAAAGGGGGGAAGGGGGGAGTAGCTTCCGGCAGAGGGTGGTCAAGGGGAGGGGGTAGCTAAGCCCCCCCTCCTTTTGGAAAGTGGGGGGGGGTAGCTTCGGAGTGGCGAAAAAGAGGGAGGGGGGGGTAGCTTCAGGGGGGAGGCGAAAAAGGGGGGGAGGGGGGGGAGTTTCCAGCAGGGGAGGTGGAAGGGAGGGGGGGGTAGCTAAGGGGGGACCCCCCCTTTGCTCCGGCGCTGTTGGCGCGCTCTCTCTCTCTCTCTTTCTCTCTTTCTCTCTCTTTATATCTCATACGTAGCACCCCGCAATTGCGGATAAGAGTGAGGGGGCGGGCGCGGGCGACGCGGGCGTCGTCGAGCCGGCGGACCTCGTGGCCCCCACCTTTCCTGTCGATGGCGCTCTCCTCCTCCTCCTCCTCCTCCTCCTCCTCCTCCTCCTCCTCCTCCTCGTCCTCCTCTTCCTCGTCCTCGTCCTCATCGTCATCAACATCCTCCTCCTCCACCTCGTCCTCCTCCTCTTCTTCCTCGTCCTCCTCGTCCTCATCGTCCTCCCATTGTCGTCCTCTCCCTCATCGGCCTCCACCATCGTCCTCCCATTGTCGTCCATCATCACCTCGTCCTCCTCCTCCCCCTCCTCCCCCTCCTCCCCCTCCTCGTCCTCCTGCTCCTCCTCCTCTTTCTCCACATTCTCCTTACATCCTCTCTTCTTCCGCGCCCTCCTCGTCCCCTGTTTACTCCTCCTGCCTCCTCCTCCTTTCCCATGATAATGGCAACGCAATCCTTGTTTCCACTTTATGCTCCCCGACTTCTCTGATCAAGGCAATTCGCCAGGGCAAAGTTGCTGGGCGGGCTGGTGTGGATGCGCGGGGCTTGAAGAGGTCCTTGCGGGCTCAGACGGCATGCAAAAATCCGCCGTCGCGCTTGTGCGGCATTGGTTTGTTCAGTGAACGTGGTTTGGGTCGCGGGTGGGCCGCGGGCTCTCCACCTCCACCTGGAAGGAATGCAAAAGCAGCCCACCGCAGGCGCCAAAAAAAATGGTTTGTACACTGAACGTGGTTTGGGTCGCGGGTGGGCCGCGGGTTCTCCGCCGGGAGCGAATGCAAAATATGCCCGCCGCAGGCGCCGACAAATTGGTTTGTACCCTGAACGTGGTCGCGGGTGGGCCGCGGGCTATCCACCTGAAACGACTACAAAAGATGCCCGCCGCAGGCGCCGAAAAACGTGGTTTGTACCCTGAACGTGGTTTGGGTCGCGGGTTGGTCCCGAGTTGGTCACGGGGTGGGTCGCGGACTCTCCACTTGGAAAGAATGCGAAAAAAGCCCGCCGCAGGCGCCGAAAACCGTGGTTTGTACCTTGAACGTGGTTTGGGTCGAAGGTGGGTCGCGGGTGGGTCGCGGGGTGGGTCGCGGGTGGGTCGCGGGTGGGTCGCGGGTGGGTCGCGGGTGGTCGCGGGTGGGTCGCGGTGGGCCGCGGGCGGGTCGCGGGGTGGGTCGCGGGGTGGGTCGCGGGTGGGTCGCGGGTGGGTCGCGGGGTGGGTCGCGGGTGGGTCGCGGGTGGGTCGCGGGGTGGGTCGCGGGTGGGTCGCGCGGGGCGGGTGCGGGTGGGACGACGACAACAAAACAACAACAACAACAACAACAACAACAACAACAACAACAACAACAACAATTACTAGCACGTGGGGACACTCCGTTCTCACCAGTGCCAGGGTTTTCATAGGAGGCGGGCAATACCCCCACTTTGTGGGGGGGCCGGTTCAAGCTCTACCAAATTTCCAAACGACTCTTCGCCACCACCCACACCCAGCTTCCCGCCCTATGACGTTCGGACACTTCACTTCGTGGCATGCGGACGACCGTGGCTACTATTCAGGGCCCCGCGGCCGACGACGACGGCGTGCGCGCGCGAAGAAAAAACGAATGTGTCCCGCATGGTATTATTTGACAGGGATGATGGCCCTGGCAGGTGCGCAACCGTTGTCGCAGAAGTTCGAAAAAGTTGCTCGCAAAAGCCCGTTTGACAGAAATGTTTAAAAAGTGTTGGGTTTCCTACGAATCCGCAAGAGCGCGCGGGATGAGATTTTGACATTTTTTGTTGAAAAACCATTGGTTTTTTGATGTTTTTATGTTAAAATCGCTGCGAACACTAAGGTTTTGGAAGGATTTCGTCTTGCGCGCGCGAATGTCCACTTTACCTTATTTTTTGCAAGGGATTCTTGAAATTTGATTATATTAGAACAAGAAATGTCATTTTCTATTGTTTTTTGCAAGGGAAAGCGGATTACAACAAAACAACCGGATCCTGTACACACCCTCTTTTCTGAGGCTTCCTCACGAAAATGATGAAAATGTAGCTGCGGCCTAGGCGGCGCAGGGGGGGCGCGCACCAGGGGGCCCAACAATAATTATTCTTTAGAATAAATAATGTTCAACAACAACAACAACGACAACAACAACAACAACACCAACAACAACAACAACATCATCATCAACATCAACAACAACAACACTAACAACAACAACAACAACAACAACAAACAACAAACGACAAACGACAAACGACAAACGACAACAACAACAATAATCCGCACCGCGGAATTCCACTTCAGCCACGCACCCAGGGACAGTGAATGACCGTTCGGCCCCCTCATTCTGATTTTATATATATATATATATACATACATATGTACAGATACACATTGCTCATTTCTAGGTTTTCGGAAGTTCTTTTGATTTTTTGGGGGGGCCAATCTCGTTTGATTTGTAATTGTTCTATGCTGGGCCTCTTCCGGGCCACAAGGGGGCCAGGAACCATCAGAAATGAACACAATTAGAAATGAACACGATTAGACATGAACGACGTGTACGTATATACACGTATGCCACGTGGTTCGGTCGGCCGAGGAGGAGCTCAGCGAAGGATCTCGGCGCACAGACGCTCCAGCGGCCCACAGGTTGGGCCGTTGGGGCGTCGCTGCACCCGGCGCCTCAAGCCGACCAAACAAGGACGTGGCCGTCGCCGTCGTTGTCGTCCTCGTCGACGTCGTCGTCCTCCTTGTCTTCGTCGTCCTCGTCGTCGTCGTCGTCCTCGTCGTCGTCGTTGTCGTCCTAGCCCCTCCCAGGGCGTCCCCCGCATGCCCAGACTCTGGAAAGCCAGCCGCTGGGCTCTCGTTGAGGGGTGCGGGAGGTCCTTGGAGCGAGGCGGGTGGGGGCCGAGCATTTTCTGTGGACGGAGGGCAAAAAGTGAAATCTGAAATGCCGTTTCGATGGATGTTCGAGGCTTGAAACTGCAAAAGGTGAATCACAGGACGGATTGGTTTCGAGGTACAAAAGCTCATCTGGATTTCACTTTGAGCCCTCCACCCTGAGAAAATGCTCAGGAGGGGAGGGTTGCCCCCCCTCCCTCGTCCGCCCGTCCGTCCTGCCTCGCGCGCAGGTCGAGGCCAGGATATCAGAGTTTCCGGACAAGGACCTGCTGGCCCGTTTGCGCCTGCGGAGGAGGAGGGGGGCAAAGAGGTGGAGGGTGGGGAGCAGAAGAAGAAGGAACTGGAGACGGAGGAGGGGAATGAGGTGGCGCAGGAGGAGAAGGAGGATCAGGAGGAGGATCAGGAGGACGTCAGGCCTGGACGTCCCAGGACGTCAGGCCCGCCAAGGGCAGCAACAACAACAAAAACGACCATACCATCCGAACAACGACTACAATCTTCCATCCTGGATCAGCGGGGCAATTGGACCAAAGTTGGCCGCCAGCCCAAGCTTGCCAAGAAAGTAGCTTGAGTTGTGGCTCTGGGTAGGCATGTGGTGAAAACTTCAGGCATATCCCTCAGGACGTGGCCGTATGATTGATTGCGCCCGTCCTGGCCGATCCGAGTCTGGAGCGTTACGCCGTCCGGCAAGCTGCCCGCTGGCGGTTCGCGTAAGCCTCGCGTAAGGCGTGGTGGCGTCTACCTGGCCGGGGTCCGAAAACCTTGCAGGTTTATGGTGAGTCCGTGGCTGTGGGCCATTTGGGCTCCAGGGGTCGCGTGCCCGAGGCGCTAACTTTTTTGATATCCCTCCCAAGCGCCGCGGCCTCGTAGAGTTTGACCAGCGATTCACCATGACGGCTATATAGACGAACCAAGACCGAAAGCGACGACACAGAAGGAGAGCCAACCCAACATTGCCGGGCGAGACTTGGTCGCCAGCCCAAGCTGACCAACAGAGAACGCCGCGGCGGAGGCGGAGAAGCGCCTGCGCCGCTGGCTTTCGCCGACAGGACACGGCGACGACCAGATGAGGAACGGACGGCAGTGACGCCGCCGACTTCATGTGGGGCGTTTCTAAAAGTGCCTTGCCTTCGAGAAGAGAAGGTGTTGTCATCTCTTCCGCGGCGGAAGACGGCGGAAGGGCGCTGGAAGGTCGGCGAACGTAAAACGAGGCCGCCTCCGCTGGCGGAAGCCGGCGGAAGGGCGGCGGAAGGTGCCGGAAGTGAACGATGCGCCCCCAAGAGATGAACACGTTTTTGGCTTCAGGGTTTCCGAAGTCTGCCATGACAGAGTGACCCTTCGCCGGAGTGTCATTTCCTGCGGGGCCACGGGGATCTCCCAGTCGCCGAGTCCGATGCCATAGCAGCGGCTTGCGCGCTTGGGCTTAGCCCCCCGCCTGCGCCACCCTCAGGCCGCGCACCAAAGGCCACTCTTGCCCAAGGTACCTCTGGTGCGTGTGTGTGTGTGTGTGTGTGTGTGTGCGTGTGTGTGTGTGTAGTCCACCGACCCTGGAACCTTTGGGGAAACCACCAGAGGTCTGCGTTTGGGGAGGCTTCTCTCATCTTCTCTCGAGGGTTCCGAAGGTCTCTGCGTCGTGTGGTGATCACGACGACAGCATTTGTCATACCTTTCGCTCCTTGGGAGTGGGCCAGCGGGTACGTCGAATAACAAGGCGCGCAAGCAGTCCTGCGAGTGCCTCGACTTAGCCCCCCACCTAGTTTTGATGGAGAGGCCAGATTGGTTCTGTGCTTTGGGGATGGCGTGTGCTATCGTTCCTAGGATGTTTGTGGGCACGGCGGGCACGGTGAACCACAAAGGGGTGTTCGTTCGCTCGTCAAGTCGCTTTCTCAATGGCGTGTCTGCCCGCCTGGATGCCCAAAGATAACAGAACAACTCCATACAAAATGGACCTTCGAACCTGGGTCCTCCTCTTCCTCCTCCTCCTCCTCGTCCATCGGGTCGGCATCGTCCGTCGTCGGCCGTCGTGCGTCGTCCGTCGCCGTCGTGGTCGTCGTCAGTCGTCCTCCTCGTCGCACGGAGGTCTCCGGAGGTTTCCGGAAGGGCAGGGAGTGCCCGAAGCACCCAGCGATTTGATTTGGATCTTCGAGCCTCGTTCCTCGCACTTCGGCCCTGCTCCTACAGGTCGCCGTCCGCCGTCCCTCGTCGGCACCGCCGCCGTCGCCGTCGTCGTCCTCCGCGTCGCCGTCGCCGCCGTGGGCGCCCGCGGCGAGGACCTCAGCCTGCTGCTCTGGGCCTGCTCGCGGCCCGGCTGGGTGGGCAGGCGCTGCTCCGAGGCGGCCGTGGCGGAGGCCCCCGGGGGGGCGCGCCCCCAGCCAGGCTGCGGAGCTCGAGGCTTCGAGGTTCGAGGGTTCTGCTTCCTCCTCCTCCTCCTCCTCCTCCTCCTCCTCCTCGTCCCGAGACCGCGCGTCGTAAAGCACAACTCTCGGCGTAAGGTTTGACGCTGCTTTCGGCGTCCCTGGCCAGGCCCAAGAATAGATAAAGACAGCTCAGGGTGAAAACCCGGTCCAGGGGAAGAGGTCCAGACTTCCAGTGTCCATGATGCGAAACAATAAAGAAGCAAGTCGGAATTTGGGCCATCCTGTCGTCATCCTTCTCCTCGTCTTCTTGCTCCTCCTCAAGATCGAGGACCGAGATTCAAGGTTCTAGGTTCGAGGCCTCGAAGCTCGAGAATACAGGATCGACGACAACGCCGACATCGTCGCGTCGGAGGCTTTCGTTGCTCTCCTGGAGGTGCCCGTCGCCACGGTTTTCGAGAATCTAGATTCGACGATTGTTTTTGTTGTTCATCGTCTTGTGAATTTGCCCAAGGGAGCCTCGGCAGGCTTTCTGGGGGCGGCCAGCTCGAGGCTTCTGGAGGCTTGGGGAACGATGTTCCCAGGCCTCGCGGGGCGGAAAGTGCACGACGGAAAGTCTGTCGCCCTTTTCGGCTTGGGGGCCCTGCCAGGCCCCCGGGCAGTCAGAAAAGAAGAAACTGGTCCCGGAGAAAGTCCGCCACCAAAAAATTAGCCTGGCGAAGGACCCAACCGTATGCAGTTGTGAATACCGTCGTTGTTAGTATTGCCTTCGGTGGATCTCTTTATGGGGCCACGAAGCGCGTGAAGAGTGTGCTGAAATGGGGCGGGGCCGCCATGCGGGCGCTGCTACTGGGGCCTGATGTGGAGCCCCCTGCATGGGGCCAAGAAACGTGTGAGAGGTGTTCCAAAATGGGGCGGCGCCGCCCTGCGGACTGCGCCACTGGGACCTTCGGTGGAGCTCCCGACGCGGCCGCGAAACGTGAGGGGTGTGCCAAAATTGGGCGGTGCCGCCATGCGGACTGCGCAACTGGGACCTTGGGGGGAACTCCCTGTGGGACCACGAAACGTGTGAGGGGTGTTCCACCATAGGGCGGCGCCGCCATGCGGACTGCGCCACTGGGACCTTCGGTGGAGCTCCCTATGGTGTCACGAGACGTGTGAGGGGTGTACCGGGATTGGGCGGCGCCGCCATGCGGACTGCGCAACTGGGACCTTGGGGGGAGCTCCCTATGGGGCCACGAAACATGTGAGAGGTGTGCCAAAATGGGGCGGCGCCGCCATGCGGACTGCGCCACTGGGACCTTCGGTGGAGCTCCCTCTGCGGCCGCGAAAACGTGTGAGAGGTGTGCCAAAATGTGGCGGCGCCGCCATGCGGACTGCGCCACTGGGACCTTAGGTGGAGCTCCTTATGCGGCCACGAAACGTGGGAAGGGTTGTGCCAAAATGGGGCGGCGCCGCCATGCGGACCGCACCACTGGGACCATAGGTGGAGCTCCCTATGGGGCCACGAAACGTGTGAGGGGTGTGCCACCATGGGGCGGCGCCGCCATGCGGACTGCGCCACTGGGACCTTAGATGGAGCTCCTTATGCGGCCGCGAACACGTGTGAGGGGTGTGCCAAAATTGGGCGGCGCCGCCATGCGGACTGCGCAACTGGGACGTTAGGTGGAGCTCCCTATGGGGCCACGAAACGTGTGAGGGGTGTGCCGAAACGGGTGATGACGATGAAGATGGAGGAGGGAGGGGGCAGCGGGAGGAGTGACGCGGGGCGCTGTCTTTTCAAAACGAGGATTCAACACCACAGGATGGTTGGGAAATACACAGACACCCTCTAATAGATTGTTCCTGTGCCTCAGGGGAGAATGACGGTCCATACATCACAACCGCAAGCCGGCGACTTTTACACCGCCGTCCCCCTTGAAGGCACATGCAACATTCGTCGGCGGGTGTCTGTGTGTATGTATTCAATATCTGTACATACACATATATATATATATATATATATATATATGTATACACATATTCAAGACGCTTCGCATTCACCGCCTGCCCACTCCATTTCTCGCCGCACGAGGCGAAGACGGCTCCACGACGGCATGAACATGTTCAGAACATCATGCAAGACCCCCCGCAGGTGTGTTTTATTGTTTTTGCCCGCGTTCCATTGTTGTTCCCAACCCATAGCTTGTTAGGGTCAAGAATGCCGCGTGGCTGATCGATAGTAGATTTGCCGTTTGGTCGTCGTCCCGTCATCAGTACAGACGGATCAGCCATATGGACGTTGGCTCTCTGGGCCCTTGTTTACTATCCACACCAGGAGGCCAGAAGTAGCCCGAACACTGCCCAAAATCATCCCAAAACGGCCCGAACGTTGCCCAAAAAGAGCCAAGCACGGACCTATGCGGCTCAGGCGGGCGTTGAACGGCCGAAGCGACAGCACGTCCGTGCTGGGCCGTAACTCCGTCGGAATGCCGTTGAGCATCGGGCTGGTTTAGATCCTGTTTTGGGACCCACGTGAAGCCCAGGAGCGTCCAACATTGATCCTGGATCGAGTCCACAAGCAACGTAGGTGTGGGAGCAGGTGTATGTAAGGTGCAGCACGAGTTGTAGATCCCAGATAGGGGGTCGAGGTTCTGACGATGCATGCAGGCGTCTGGGTCGATGTTTGTCTCGGACGTCATGTTCTGCTTGGGCGTGAACTCAGGCATGGCGTGCGGCGTCATGTGGCTTCATGCTATAGCACATTGGACACAATTCCCGAGATCTAGTGGCCTTCGTGCCTGGCTGGTGGGTTCCGAAGCCTCTTGGATGCTGCTCGGGAATGCGTGGAATGCCTTGCGAATGCATCTGGATACTGTGTGTTTACGTTGGTGCAATCGGCATGCCTCAAGTAGTACCGAGGTAGTATCGTGAGCGTCATGTGCATCCCTGCGGCATATCGATCGAAGTGAGTGGGGTTCGAAGAGAAGGAGAAGCATGAGGATGAGGAGGATGAGGGGGACGAGGAGGAGGAGGAGAAAGAGGAGGAGAAAGAGGAGGAGGAGGAGGAGGAGGAGGAAGAGAAAGAGGAGGAGAAGGAGGAGGAGGAGGACAGAGAGGATGCAATAGGGGTGACACAGGGAACGACAGCGATGACGACGACGACGACGACGATGACGGCGACGACGACGATGACGACGACGATGACGTGGACGACGACACAGGTAGATCAGGCGTGAACCATGACAGTCTGTGTCCGCAAGTCTCCGGGATGCCTCTTAGGTGCTTCTTGAGTATGTAGGCTTCAATGGTACCATTCGGGGACCAGTGAAGTCTCTCGGGCCCTCTTGGGGATCGTGCTGGGGCCTCTTCTGGGCCTTTCGGGGGCGTTTTCGGGCTTCTTGGGGGCCTCTTGGGATTTCTTGGGGTTCGTGGGGCCTCCTGTTGGACCTCTTGGGGCGGAGGGCTCGAAAAGTTTGTTCGGGCTCCTCATGTTGGGCCCCTCTTGAGCCGTCCTTGGGGCCTCTTGGGCCGCAGTGGGACCCTCTTGGGCAATATTGGCGCCTTTTTGGCGGCCTCTTGGGCCGTTTTGGGGCGATCTTGGAGCCCACTTGGGTTGTTCTGGGGCCGTCTTAGGGCCCATTTGGGTCGTCTCGAGGCCCTTTTTGCAGCTTCGTGGGCCGCCCCGTTCGTCTTCCACTAAAAACCGGGCCAGTTCTAGGCTGTTTTGGGTCCGTTTGGGGGCCCAAGTGGGGCCCCGAATCTTTCAAAATGGAGCCAGGAGCGCGCCCAAAGATGGTGTCCAAATTTGAAAGACGAAGAATAAATAATGCCCCAGACGAGCCCGAAAGACAGTTGTAAGAAGCGTCGGGGTCAGCCCCGGGAAGCGAAAATCGTGTAACAAATGAGTCATTTTACAATCTCTTTTGGCCTTCCAGCTTTTCGGCGAGGGCGGGCCACAAAAGGTGCTCTCGAAGGCCCCTAAGAGCGCATTTTGGAGGCCAGGAAAGGGCCCCGACGGGGCCGAAACGGCGCCAAAATGCACCCTGGAGGCGTCCTCAGAGCGATTTGAAAATCCAGCTCGTCTTGGAAGCCGTTGTGGAGGCTTCTTGGGGACCGAAAAGGGGCTTGGGCGCAACCGGGCGGCGGAATGGCGGAGGCCTACGGGGGAGATTACACATTAAAGCACCGCCAGGAGCTCTCGTAGTTACATCCCACACGCCCCTCAGCCCGGTGGGCGGGCGGATTCACGAGGCTTGCGCCATTCCGCCGACTCCCAGGGTAGTCGTGGAGTCCACGGTTGAGACGTCGTGGGCTTGTTGGGCACTATGTGGGGGTTCTTGTCGGCGTATTGGTAGCTGCTTGGGGGCCTGGCGAAGCCTCCTGGAGGCGGTTCTGAAGCGTGTTGGGGACCGCCTTGGGGCCTCTCTTGGGCTTCGTGGCGGCCTGGGGCCCACGTCGTACACAGATCACAGCTCTCGGCGGTCTGGGGCCGCATGAGAGTGAACCTTCGCCGGAGTGGCCTGCGGTGCGCGGCCTTCGGGGGGCGCGGGGGGGGTGGGGAGCCCGGACCCAGCCACGCAGGTCGCAGACGCAGGTCGGGGCCCATGGGGCGGGGGTCCATGCAAACGCGGGCCAGTCAGAGCGCCAGATCCCTGCAGGATGCTGCACGGCCTGACTGGCCCGGGTCTGCATTGACCCGATTCAGTAGATCCCCGAGCACGCCTCCTCGCGCCGCACAGCATCACAACGGAATGTTGGTTTGCGCGTCACAGAAAACTTGGGTCTGTCGTCGAAGAAGTCTCGGCGGAGGGTTTTGCGCCGTGGTCGGCTTCTCGAGGTCCCTGCCAGGCGTAGGGACCGTCCGCAAAAGAAGACTGGATGGAAAGCTGGTCCCTGGGAAGGGGTCGAGGCCTCCGAGGGTCCCCTTCGGGGAAACGCACGACGTCGGATGTCTCAGTACTGTCGGACCGAGGTAGAAGATCGAGGTCGGTTCGGGGAGGGTATCCCAGTGTTCGTGTTTCTTGGGTGATCTTGTGCATGCAGGGGAGGGTGCCCTTGGATGTTCAGTGTGTTTTGGCCAGCGGAGGGTCTCATGGTCTTGGAGGATGTTTTTCTGTCCTTGGTCCAGCTGTGCAATTTGCCCTTCGTCGGAGTGGTCTTTGGTGCGCAGCTTCTGGGGCGCAGGGGGGGGATGGGGGCCAGATCAAGGCGCGCAGGCCGCCAATGCCGTGTCGAAATGCAGCGATCGGCAAGCCACGCACCACAGGTGGCTCTTGCCTGCGGCAGGACTCACGCCGTGTCGGCCCGGCGGCGCCACTGGCCCGGGCGTTCTTCTGAACGCCGCCAGGCGGACCAGAGTCGGCCGACATTGGACGACCCGCGGTATCGGCAAGCCGCGATCGTTGCTCGTCCCAGATTGAGCGATCCACGCGGTGCTGGATGCCAAAGCGCCAGTCGCCAGTCTCGGCCAGATTGCCATGGTGGGGGGGGAGCTGAATGGGGGGTGGAGAAGAGGGCCCCAACGGGGCCCTTTAGGGCCCCTGCTGACCCCCAAAGTGGCCTTACAGGTCCCCGTTGGGGCCCTGTTTTCTTCAACCCCCGATTTAGGCCACCACCCATTCCCAGATCCCGACATGGCCCGACGTCATGATTTTCTCCTAGCGTCGACCCCCAGAAGTCTGGACCCCTTCCCCGGGACCGGTTATTGATCAAGGGCCCCCCGAGGCGGAAAATAGCGAAAAGCCTTCCCGCCGCGATTTTTTCACAACGCGAGGGGGTCTGGGATTACCGCCCACCCGACAGCCGCCACGGCACGCCGGACCTTCCGCAGAAGCACGGCGGGGCCCTTCCTCCTGCGTGCCGCCGCCCGGCCACGGCCTGCGGGCCCTTGCGTGGCCGAGCTCCGCCGACCTCGGCGCGTGCGCGGGGGGGGGGGGGCTCGAGGGAGGCCAAGATGCCCGGCGTCATGACTGCAAAGGCCTGACGGCCGACATTGGACGACCCGCGGCATCGGAAAGCCGCGATCGTTGCTCGTGACAGGTTGAGCAATCCCCGCGGCGGTGCCGGAAGAGAGCGCGCCAGTCGCCAGTCTCGGGCGGGTGGTTGTGGGGCGCAACCTCGGCGCGTGCGTGGGGGTTGGTTGTGGGGCGGGGATTCGAGAGAGACCCAGACGCCCGGCGTCATGATTTGTCTCCCAGCGCCGACCCCGAAAGGTCTCGACCCATTCCCCGGGTCAGGGTACGCATCCCGAGTCGTCTTTTGACGGTCCTGGGGCCCGCGAAGGGCCTCCGCAGAGTTGCCGAAACTAGAGGCACACCTCTTGGCGTGTTGTACTCATGACTCGCGGGGGTCTGGGGGGTGGGGGGTGGGCGCCGGCAGCTGCAGAAGCGGGACCTCTCGCGGATGGCCGTCGTGGACCTGTGCATGGCGGCGCAGGCCGTGGCCGCCAGCCGCGCCCCCTGCCGAGCGGGCCGCCACGCCGTGAGGCCGTCTGGCCTGGCCCAAGAGTCCAGGGCGCCCCCAGACGGAGTCGGGGGCGCCCCCACTGGTTCTGCGCCGCGATCAGACAGACACCTCGTTCGTCCAACTGGTTCACAAGCCAGTGCGAGCGAGATTCTCCATCCTTCAGCCAGAATGCGACATGCGACGTTCGAGTGATGCCCGCGCCCCGGCGCCACACCGTAGTCGCGCGCAGGGCCGTCCCTGGGACGACACAGGTGCAGTCTCCAGCCTCCAGTCTCCTCCTTCAGAGTCAACCCCTGGACATTTCCTGGAGCGCGTTCTGACCAGGATCTCAAGGCGAATCGAGACGTGGCGACGAGGGCTCCCCAGGAGGCTGCGATCCCCCCCTCCTCTCTGCTTCGCTCCTTTTCCTCCTCCTCCTCCTCCTCCTCCGTCTCCTCCTCCTCCGCCTCCTCCTCCGCCTCCTCCTCCTCCGCGTCCTCCTCCTCCTCCTCCTCCCTCGAACTTTCTGACGTTGCGTCTTTGATTCTCTTATAGCTAGAAGGCCAGAAGGGTGGAATTCCTGCCCTTGCAGCTTGCAGCTCAGGAGTCTCGCCGGAAGGGCAGACCCACGGGGGCGCGCGTCTGTTAAGGGTGGCGCCATCCCGCAGAGAAGAAACACGCATGCGGGGACTTGTGACTAGGCGGCTTGGGGTGGGAGGAGGAGGAGGAGGAGGAGAAGGAGGAGGAGGAGGAGGAGGAGGGCGTGCTGCCGCACCGTTGATGCATGCTTGGTTTGCTTTGGTCCTTGTCCTTCTCCCCCATCCCCTGCTGTGCGCGCGGGGAGCGCACGGGCGGGGGGGGGGAGCGAGGGAGAAGGGAGGGGGGAGGCCGAGTCACGGCGAAGCTTCTACTTAGCCATCAGCTCTTGCACAAGGCAGTTGTCCAAGGTGTCTTGTAACATGAGGGGGAAGGGTGTAAGGGAGGGAGGGCTAGTGTAGGAGGAGGTGGAATGTGGGACGCAGGAAGCCGAGGCGGAGAGGACGAGGAGGAGGAGGAGCGAGGGGGTCGCAGGAGGAGTAGCGAGGAGGACGGCTGAGGAGGAGGACGAGGAGGAGCAGGAGGAGAGGAGGAGGAGGAGGAGGAGGAGGAGGAGGAGGAGGAGGGAAGAGGAGGAGGAGGAGGAGGAGGAGGAGGATGAGGAGGAGGAGGAGGAGAGGAGAGGAGAGGAGGAGGTGGAGGAGGAGGAGGAGGAATGCAAGGAGGAGCGAGGGGGAGCGAGGAGGAGGCGGAGGAGTGAGGAGGATGGGGAAGCGATGACCAAACATGAACCTGATATGTAGCATTGATACTGCAGGACGCAGTCTCGTCCCACAGTCACCATCAGATGCCCGCACAGGTCTACTTCTCCGTGGCGGTAAGCGCCCCCCTTGCACGACGAGCGTCTGGTGAGCCTGCCGTTTAGGCGAGACCCCAATGTGCATTACCCAGAAGGGGTGGTAATGAAGGTGCCCCCCCTTTCCCTTCTCTATTTTTTTATCCCAGCCCACAGGGATTCACATGTGGGGAAGGCGCGGGGGTCGAACTTGACAATCACCTTGGAAGTTGCGGGGATCGAAGTTGCTATCATGTCAAGTTGATTAGCAACAGCATCAAAACGCTGAGCATGGCCATGATGGTGTCGCCACACCAGCTTCCGCAATCACGAGCGTGTGGCATTACTGTGGGATTATCACCAGTTCAGTTTGCCCACGTTACGACCGTGCGACAGGGCCATGCGGCAGGACCGTTAGTGAGCGCAATTCTCCCCCTCCCCCTGCTTCCTCTCCTCCTCTTCCTTCTCCTCCTCCTCCTCCTCCTCCTCCTCCTCCTCCTCTTCCTCCTCCTCCTCCTC
>CAUYUJ010003376.1:72500-79702 GCA_963575745.1 Prorocentrum cordatum | reverse complement strand
CCGTCTTGGGGGCCTCTTGGGCGGTCTTGGGGGCCTCTTCGACCGTCTTGGAACGTTGGAAGCATGAAATGGTGAGAAGGCCAAAAACTGGGGAAAAGAAACAACAAAAAAATTAGGTTCTCCGGGCGCTCTCGGGAGACCTCTCGGAGCTCTCTTGAGGTCTCTTGGAGGCCTCATGGGAGCCTGGAGAGCCGCCCGAAAGCTATCCTGGGTTACTTGGGAGCGTCTTGAGCCGTTCTTTTACGTTCTGGGGGCTTCTTGGTGTCGTCTTGGGCTGTCTTTGGGCATTGTGGGGGCTCCCCGGGAGGCCGGGAAGCGCGGTACCGCGAGCGTACACGAGATGTAAGCGAAGTGGAGGACGCCCCCAGAGGGGGCCCGGCGTATTTGTTCATATTATATATAACACCGTCGCCGTACTAATCCAGGGGCCCAAGAGGCTTGAAGGGTGCTTTTCGGAAGCAATGTTGATCCCTCTTGGCAGCTGTTTTAGCGTCTCTTGGGGTCTCTGAGGGGCCTCTTGGGGAGCTGGGGCCTATTGGGGGCCTCTGTCGGGGTCCTGGGGGGCAGTTTGGGGGCCCCCTTGGGCCGTCTTTGTTTATCAATCTGCAGAGGTCTCGCTCTGACCAGTCTCTCCCGTGACAAGACCGCACGTGGGCAAAGACGGCCACAGCACGAAGCGGCCGCTCCGCCCAAGTGCACCCAAACGTTCAGGTCCAGGAGTCGGAACGCAGGAGAAGCATTAATTAAGTACACATACCGCTGCGCCGCGGACATTGCCCTGGACAGGTCACAGCCAGCATGCTTACACAAGACTGAAAACGCAGAATACAACCTCGACAATGCCTGAGCTGGCACGACGCACAATGCACTCACTCACTCACTCACTCACTCACCATTCGTCTCTAGTGCGGCAGCACATCCTGGTCACCCATGATACACAGCAGCTCTCCCCTCAGTAGCAGCCCGTGTTGTTGTACCTGCACGGCTGGTCCTCGAAGCAGCACAGGCCGGGGCAGCTGGAGTCGTAGACGATGGGCAGGTCCTTGTTGATACCCTCCACGTCCTTGCACTCGGCGTCGTTCGTGGGCGTCCTCACCTTCTGCTGCGCCAAGGCTGCGGAGTAGCAGCCCGTGTTGTTGTACCTGCACGGCTGATCCTCGAAGCAGCACAGGCCGGGGCAGCTGGAGTCGTAGACGATGGGCAGGTCCTTGTTGATACCCTCCACGTCCTTGCACTCGGCGTCGTTCGTGGGCGTCGTCAACTTCTGCTGCGCCAAGGCTGCGGAGTAGCAGCCCGTGTTGTTGTACCTGCACGGCTGGTCCTCGAAGCAGCACAGGCCGGGGCAGCTGGAGTCGTAGACGATGGGCAGGTCCTTGTTGATACCCTCTACGTCCTTGCACTCGGCGTCGTTCGTGGGCGTCCTCACCTTCTGCTGCGCCAAGGCTGCGGAGTAGCAGCCCGTGTTGTTGTACCTGCACGGCTGGTCCTCGAAGCAGCACAGGCCGGGGCAGCTGATGTCGGAGACTATGGCAGGTTTATTGTTGATCCCTCCACGTCCGGTGCACATTCGTCCGTTCGTGGGCGTCTCACCTTCTGCTTGCGCCCATAGGCTGCGGAGTAGCAGCCCGTGTTTGTGTACCTGCCCGGCTGGGTCCTCGAAAGCAGCACAGGCCGGGGCAGCTGGAGTCGCCGTGACATTCGGCCTCCTTGTTTGATACCCTTTCACGGCCTTGCACTCGGCGTCATTCGTGGGCGTCGTTCTCACCTTCTGCTGCGCCAAGGCTGCAGAATAGCAGCCCGTGTTGTTGTGCCTGCAGGGCTGGTCCTCGAAGCAGCACCGGCCGGGGCAACATGAGTCGTAGACGATGGGCAGGCCCGTGTTGATGTCCTTCGCGGCCCTGCACTCGGCGTCGTTCGCGGGCGTCGTCCTCACCTTCTGCTGCGCCATGGCTGCGGAGTAGCAGCCCGTGTCGTTGTACCTGCGCGGCTGGTCCTCGAAGCAGCACAGGCCAGGGCAGCTGGAGTCGTAGACGATGGGCAAGCCCGTGTTGATGCCCTTCACGGCCTTGCACTCGGCGTCGTTCGTGGGCGTCGTCCTCAACTTCTGCTGCGCCAAGGCTGCGGAGTAGCAGCCCGTGTTGTTGTACCTGCACGGCTGGTCCTCGAAGCAGCACATGCCGGGGGCAGCTGGAGTCGTAGACGATGGGCAGGCCCGTGTTGATGCCCTTCACGGCCTTGCACTCGGCGTCGTTCGTGGGCGTCTTCCTCACCCTCTGCTGCGCCAAAGCTGCGGAGTAGCAGCCTGTGTTGTTGTACCTGCACGGCTGGTCCTCGAAGCAGCACAGGCCAGGGCAGCTGGAGTCGTAGACGATGGGCAAGCCCGTGTTGATGCCCTTCACGGCCTTGCACTCGGCGTCGTTCGTGGGCGTCGTCCTCAACTTCTGCTGCGCCAAGGCTGCGGAGTAGCAGCCGCCCATGGTGCCAGCAACTGCTGGTTCCTCTCGAAAGCAGCGACAAGGGCCGTGGGCAGCTGGAGTCTCGACGATGGGTCAGGCCCGTGTTGATGCCCTTTACGGCCTTGCACTCGGCGACGTTCGTAGGGCGTCCGTCTCACCTTCTGCCGCGCTAAGGCGCGGATTTATCATCCCGTGTTGTTGTACTGCACGCTGGTCCTCGAAGCAGCACGGCCAGGTCAGCTGGAGTCGTAGACAGGGCAGGCCCGTGTTGATGCCCTTCACGGCCTGGCACTCGGCGTCGTTCGTGGGCGTCGTCCTCACCTTCTGCTGCGCCAAGGCTGCGGAGTAGCAGCCCGTGTTGTTGTACCTGCACGGCTGGTCCTCGAAGCAGCACAGGCCAGGGCAGCTGGAGTCGTAGACGATGGGCAGGCCCGTGTTGATGCCCGGCACGGCCTTGCACTCCGCGTCGTTCGTGGGCGTTGTCCTCGTCATCTGCTGCGCCAAGGCTGCGGAGTAGCAGCCCGTGTTGTTGTACCTGCACGGCTGGTCCTCGAAGCAGTACAGAAAAAAACACAGAAGGCCGTGGCAACTGGAGTCGTAGAGATGGGGCAGTACCTCCTGTTGAGCCCTTCACGCCTTGCACTCGGAGTCGTTCGTGGGCGTCGTCCTCCACTCTTCTGCTGACGCCAAGGCTGCGGAGTAGCAGCCCGTGTTGTTGTACCTGCACGGCTGGTCCTCGAAGCAGCACAGACCGGGGCAGCTGGAGTCGTAGACGATGGGCAGGCCCGTGTTGATGCCCTTCACGGCCTTGCACTCGGCGTCGTTCGTAGGCGTCGTCCTCACCTTCTGCTGCGCCAAGGCTGCGGAGTAGCAGCCCGTGTTGTTGTACCTGCACGGCTGGTCCTCGAAACAGCACAGGCCAGGGCAGCTGGAGTCGTAGACGATGGGCAGGCCCGTGTTGATGCCCTTCACGTCCTTGCACTCGGCGTCGTTCGTGGGCGTCGTCCTCACGCTCATTTGCTCATGCCGATTCAGCTGCATCATCTGCGAGCTCTTCTGGAGCATGCCCGTGTCATCCTGCTCTCCGGCGGCGCACTGCTGCCCTACAGCGCAGGAAGCTTGCGGGCCCGAAGCGTGCGCGAGTGCCAGCAGCGAGGCCGCAGCGATGAGGAGCGCCATCGGCTGCAGACTGTAGTCTTTCTCGCTTCTAGCAAAACAAAGACAGGCGCACTTGAGCCAAAATCGCGTGAGCCAGAATGGCTTGAGCCAAAATGGCTACGGAGGGGCCCCCTTGGGCCGTCTTGGGCGCCTCTTGGGCCGTCTTGGAGCCCTTTTGGGCCGTCGTGAGGGCCTCTTGGGCCGACTTGGGCCGTCTTGGGGCGATCTGGAGCTGGAGGGCATTTGGGGTCATCTTGGAGCGTCGGGAAGGCAAGAAGTTGTTAATGCTGAAAACGTACGTTTTACGAAAGGAAGTTGGCGATTTGGGCCTCTTGGGGCTCCCTCGGGAGGCCTCTCTCTTGGGGTGTCTTGGGGCGAAAAACAAAGCCTCTGGAACTGTCTTGAGGCCATCGTGGGCGTCTTGTAGCCCTCTTGGCCCAGCTTGGGGCCCTCTGGAGCCATCAGGAGCCGTCTTGCGCCCTCCAGGCGCGCTCGGGAGTTTTCTGTACGGGTACTCATTGCATTAGTACAGTGTCAAGCACCCACCCACCCCCCAAAAAAGCCTCCCTGCTCCCGTCGCATCCCGCAGTCCCGTCCCCGCCCCTGCTCCCTTGGTGCTCCTCCCTGGAGGGCGGCTCCCGCAGATGCTTGCGGATCTGGCGGCCGATGCTGTCAAACTCAACGAACAACTCCTCGAGCGTGAGGCGCGGCACCTGCCGGGCTGCGAGTTCTGAGCTCACGCGGTGCCTGTGCTGCGGGCTTGCCCCCGATACCAGGAAGCATAGAGCAACGCGGCAATATGATGGATCTCCACTTGGACGATTCGAGCAAATCGGACCAGGCCAGAGCCTCGCCCAACCACTCCTGCCAAGCCGCTCTCACTGCTCGACGCAGCCCAGGACTGCTCCTTGATGCGCGCGCGCATGGCCAGCGCGGAGAGTGAACCTCCCTGGTGCGCTCAAATGTACGGCCCTTGCGTCATAGCTGATCGCATCAAAACTCACGCCGTAGCCAAAAACCATCTCGGCACAAACATATGCGACCGACAGACCGCGAATCTGCACACACGAGACGGTCTGGGAGAGGGCTCCCGAGACACGAGGCGTACCGACACGAACTGCCCACAATATGGGAAAGCTGATCAGAAGTCACATCCAAATAAGCTCCCAATAACCTCCTCCTCCTCCTCCTCCTCTTCCTCCTCCTCCTCCTCCTCCTCCCCCCTCCCCCCTCCCCCCTCCTCCTCCCCCCATCCATCGAAGAGCCCTCCGTTTCAATAAGTCGCTCCCAAAACGGTCAAACACCCTGACTCAACAGACTCCCATCAACCCTTCTCTGGAGCATTGCCGTCGAAATAGCCTTGTAACAGCCACTGAGCAGCCTCCAGGAAAAGCGGCTTGCGGTCCAGGAGAAGAGGCCGCGGGAGGAGCAGGGAGGAGGATGGGGGGGGACGAGGGGAGGAGGAGGAGAAGGGAAGGGGGCAGGAGGCAGGAGGAGGAGGAGGAGGAGGAGGAGGAAAAGGAGGAGAGGACGAGGAGGAGGAGGAGGAGGAGGAGGAGGAGGAGGAGGAGGGGAGGGGGAGGGGGGAGGAGAGGGGGAGGGGGGAGGAGGGGGAGGAGGGGAGGAGGCGGAGAACTGCCAGAAGGAGAGGAAGAGCAGGAACGGGAAAGGGAGGACGGAGGGAGGAGGACGAGGAGCATGAGCAGGGGGGCGGGATCGCACTGCCCCTGTGGTTCAACCTGCCCTGGAGGGGCGGGGGGGGGGGGGCAGGGCGGGTGATGGGGGGGGGGCCTCCCTTGCCTCCTCGTCTTCTGCTCCTCCTCCTCCTCCTCCTCCTCCTCCTCTCCTCCTCCTCCCTCCGCCACCTCCTCCCCCCTCCTCCCCCTCCTCCTCCTCTCCTCCTCCTCCTCCTGCTCCCTCCTCTCCTCCTCCTCCTCCTCCTCCTCCTCCTCCTGCTCCCTGCTCCTGCTCCTCCTCCTCCTCCTCTCCTCCTCCTCCTCCTCCTCCTCGTCCCTCCTCCTCCTCCTCCTCCCCATCTCCATCTCCTCCTGCCTCCCTCCTCCTCCTCCTGCTCTTCCTGCTGCTCCTCCTCCTCCTCCCTCTCCTCCTCCTCCTCCCTCCTCCCCCTCCTCTTCCCCGTCCTCCTCCGTCTCCTTCTCTCTCCCTCCCCGCCCTCCCCTCCATCCCCGCCCTCCCTTCCCCTCCCCATTCACAATTACACCTTATGAATTCTACTCTCCTCTCTCCCCTGATGACGTCTGAAGATGTTCGCCCCCCCCCCTCCGCGTACTGCGTTTTGACACACATGATTCCCGGGATCTGGGTTTTCGCTTGGGTTTGTTCTCAAAATGCTGACCCCGCTGAGGCGCTGGCCTTATATTCGGGCTTCCGCTCGTTCCGAATCGTGATCCCGCTGCAGCGCTGGCCTCATTTCCGCGCTTCCGCTCGTTCCGAATCGTGTTCCCGCTGCAGCGCTGGCCTCATGTCCACGCTTCCGCTCGTTCCGAATCGTGCTCCAGCTGGAGAAGGACTTCGCAGAAGGCGGCGGGGCTTCTCAGAAGCCCTCGGGCCTTCTGAGAATCTGATTTGGTGTGTGTCGTCGTCGGGGACAGTCTCAGAAAACTCCTTACAAGGCCCGAGGTCTTCCGAGGCTTCTGAGAAGGGCCGCTCCCTTCTCGCTTCAACCCCCCCTGGGCTCGCCGCCGACTAGAGAGCCGTGAGGAGGAGGAGGAGGAGGAGGAGGAGGAGGAGGAGGAGGGAGGAGGAGGAGGAGGAGGAGGAGGGAGGAGGAGAAGGAGGAGGAGGAGGGGGAGGAGTGCCCCTGGTGAGCGGCCGTCCCAAGGCCTGGCCCAGGGGAGGGGCGGTGTTCTCGAGGCTTGCGCGGAGCGCAGGCCGCCCTCGACAGGCGCAACGGCAGACGTCCCCGATGCCTTCAGCCTTCAGCATGCCTTCTCACCTCCCCCTTCGTATCCTCTTCATCCTCCTGCCTCCTCCTCCTCATCCTCATCCTGCTCCTCATCCTCCTCCTCCTCCTCCTCCTCCTCATCCTCATCCTCATCATCATCATCATCATCATCATCATCATCATCATCATCATCATCATCATCATCATCATCATCATCATCTCATCATCATCAGCATCATCATCATCATCATCATCATCATCATCATCATCATCATCATCATCATCATCATCACAATCATCACAGCACATCAGCATCAGCATCATCATCATCATCATCATCATCAGCATCACATCATCATCATCATCATCATCCTCATCCTCAGCATCATCATCATCACATCATCATCATCATCATCATCATCAGCATAATCACCATCATCATCATCATCATCATCATCATCATCATCATCATAATCATCATCATCATCATAATCAACAGCATCATCATCATCATCATCAGCATCAGCATCAGCATCAGCATCATCATCATCAGCATCATCATCATCAGCAGCATCAGCATCAGCATCAACATCATCATCATAATCATCGGCAACATCAGCATCAGCGTCAGCATCATCAGCATCATCATCATCAGCATCATCATCATCATCGTCATCATCAGC